>JAKSZT010052309.1:0-11571 GCA_026826555.1 Tolypeutes matacus | reverse complement strand
ACTGGAGACTCTGGACAGCTTAGGAAGCAGCTGCTCAGTGTGAGCACCTTCCTGGTGGATCCAAGGAAGCTGTGAGGCAAAACAGGAGAGATCAAAGTGCTTCAAGTGGATCCTGGCAAGGAAGCAAAAACTAGACCAGTCAAGGGCCAGGGGAGGATGGAAGGGAGGTGAAGAGCCAGGGAGTGAGAGAAAAGCCCAGGGGTCTGCAAATCAGTCACAAGAATCATCCTAAGGGAGGAAGTAGAGCAGCGACAACTGCAGGACACACGGGAGACAAGTCAGGGGTTACCCTGGACGAGGGGAACTGGAGGTGAGGCCTGGGTTTGGAGGGGGAGGAGACACAGAGGATGAAATGGTGTGAGAAAGTGCTCAACTTTTAACCTTCCCTTCCTGACAATAGTAATTATTACTATTATTACAAAAGCCACAAGAGATAGAGGTAGTTGAGGCCCCTAAAATTCGTAATGTCTGTGGAAACCTGGCGACTTCCCTTTGAGGCCAGTTCTGAAAAGCCGTCCACGTGCAGGCAGCTCAAGATATCGAGGTGGAGCCTGTATCTGGGATGAGGATGCAGGGTCACATTCCAGGGAAAGGATGGGGTAGAGGGGTAAATGCTGAGAAACGCTGGGGGAAGTGGGGACTGGGCACAGAGCTCACCCCTCATGCAGGTGTGCATCCAGGGGAGAGAAAAGGTTGCAGAAAAGAGAATGGGGCACAGAAATATTTTTTCTGAAGTGGGCGGTGAATTTATTGGCTTTAGACTAGAAGGTTACAATGAGACAACCAAACTGATGAGCACAGTCCTAACAAATGATCCTCGTTCCGGGGGGTGGACCCCCAGTCCTGGGAGCTGAATCACGACTGGCACTCATGACAATTTTGAACCCCTTTACTGGTTGATGATCTCAGGCGGGACATGTCACCCAATCTGGCCAAGCTGAGAGAAGATTTCTGAGGGTCTCTGGGAAAGATTTTCCTCCATGATAAAAGAGATAGATGGGTGAGGAGCTATTCTTTTTGTTTCTGTGCTTTCCCTTCACAGTTTAGAAGTTTTCAGACGAGGAAGTGATGCTAGGGACCAATGCAGCCATGTTGAGGTCATAAGGCCCCAAAGTTTAGGAAGAAAGCTAACAAGCTAAGGGTGACAGAGCAGGAGGATGGACAAGTTGTAGGCCTTTGGTAACACTTGATCTGGGACCACCTACGTCCCAAATTGTTATTAATATGTCCCTACGGTTGAGTCACTGTTGGCCAGGTCTTTTCTAATTTGCAGCCAAATGCATTGTCACTTAAATGGATCAGCCCATATTGACACCTCCTGTAGCCCACCGGATCCTCCAAGGCTACCCAATGACATCCCCTCCTATTTGAAAACAGTTCACGATCCTGGCATTTCTAGCCTCTACCACATTTGCTTTTTAAGATATTTGTATTTGCTTGTGTTAATCTTTATCTTTGCCTCTATTATGGCTACACTCAGGGGAGATTTCTTATGGTTCTGGTCAGTATCTCAAGATGCCAGGACTCCCCTCATTCAGAAGGGGCCTTGTGGGAGCTGACTGGCTGGTGCTGCATGGACACAGCATTACAGGACAGAAGAGCAATCATGCTGGATGGGACCTTCTCTAAGGTCAAATGTCTCTCCCCCCTTTATTGATGAAGATGTCTGTGCTCACTGTGGATCTCTATCACACGGAAACAGGTGAGGGCTGGATGAGCGGGGCAGGGTCGTGAGCCATGTGGTCCGGGGAAGAGTACTTGGCCTTGTTTCTGCTTTGGGGAACAGTAGGGCCACCCAGTCTTCTGGCCTTGGAGTCATAATGCACATACTTCCGTCTGAAAATGAGGAGCTGTGTTCTCAGATGTCTAATTAACTCCTTACAATCAACACATACAATTTGGCCTTTGCTGCTGGCTGATGCCCTTGTTCTGTGCTGCCCTTTTATATCATTGTTTTCTAATGGTTCTCTGTGCCTAGAACACAACCATCATTTTTTCACTCCCTAGAGTCCTCTACCACTAAAATAACTCCTTGCTGCTTATCCTTTGGAAAACAATAAAATTATGTGCTGCAAATCAAAATAAGTTCAGTCAGAAAAGATGTAAGCAGAATGATGGCTGCCCAGTGAGTGGAACACACCAACAAGTGTGTTCCTGCAAGAGCTACGTGGTGACCATTCCACTAAGGAATCAGCTCAGCCTCGGCGATACTCAGAACTATATGTGGGCGCTTTGGGGGTATCCCCTCACCATCCTGGCAATGTCCTCCTAGGTAATACTCAGAAGAAATGAGAACTTAAGTCCATACATATATAGCCATAGCCCTTTAATCAAAATAGCCCAAACTGCAAATGGCCCAGGTGTCCATCAATAAGAGAATGGATTGAAAAATTGTGGTATAAAGGGACAACCAATAGAATGGGAGAAAATATTTGGAAAACATATAACTGCTAAGTGTTTAATAGTCAGAATATATAAAGAACTTCTACAAGCCAACAACAAAAAGACAAACAACCCAATTTGAAAATGACCCAAAGGACTTGAATAGGCATTTCTCCAAAGAAGATATACAAATGGCTAGTAAGCACTTGAAGGATGTTCAACATTATTAGGCATTAAGAAAATGCAGATCAAACCAGAATGAGATGCCACCTAACACCCACCGCAATGGCTATTACTAAAAATCAGAAAATAACAAATGTTGACAGGATGTAGAGAAATAGGAACTTTCATACATTGTCAACAGGAATAACAAATGGTGCTGCCACTGTGAAAACAGTTTGTCCAGTTCTCCAAAATGTAAATACAAAATTACCATATGATCCAGCAATACCAGTTCTAGGCATTCCAAAATTGAAAGCAGGGACTCTGACAGATATTTGTAAACCAGTGTACACAGCACCATAATTCACCATAGCCCAATGGTGAAAGCAACCCAACGTCCAAGAGCAGATGGATGGATGAATACCATGTAGAATATACACACAGTGGAATATTAGCCTTAAAAAGGTATGAAATTCTGATACATGCTACTACATGGATGAACCGTGAAGACAGTATGTTGTTTGATATTAGCCAGGGACAAAGGGCAGATGTTGTAGATACTACTTATATGAAATAGCTAGAACATGCAAATGCAGAGTAACAGAAAGGAGAGTCTAGGTTACAAGGGCAGTAGGGGGAGGGAATGAGGAGTTACTGCATAATGGGTGTAGGGTTTCTGCTTGGGGTGATGGGAGAGTTCTGGTAGTGGATGGTGGTGATGGTAATGCAACTTTGTTAATGTGATTAATCCCCCTGGATGGTATGTTAGTGAGGGGTTGAGATGGGAACATTTATGTTGTATATATGTTTCTGTAATTAACAACAACAAAACAACTAAATAGACAATAACAATTAAATTCAATACATAATCCTGGACAGGATCTCATAATGGAGGAGAAAAGGCTCAAAAGGACATTGTGCTAAATGAAAAAATTGGAATATAGACTGTAAGCTTTATATCAATATCAAATTTCTTGAACTTGATAACTATACTTAAGGTGGTTACATAATTGAGTATCCTTGTACTTAGAAAATATACGTGGAAGTATATTAAGGAGCATAATGTATAAAATGTATCCTCAAATGTTCAGAAAATAGATAAATGGATAGGTAGATGATGGATGGATGGAATGATAGGGCAAATGTGACAAAATATTAAAATTTGTGGATATTGGAAGTGAGTAACTTGTTCTCCATATGGATTTTGTATTATTTTTGCAACTATACGGTAAGTTTAAAATTATTTCAAAGTAAAAATTTTAAATAAAAAAAGCAACTGTGCTACAGCATTACACTGCAATACGACTCAGCAATAAAAAGAACAAACTACTCACCTACGCAACAACATAGTCCCTTACAGAGAGCAGGTGGCCAGGGGCTGCATGGGAGAGGAGGTGGGGATTGACTGAGAAGATGCCAGAAGGAACGTTCTCTATCTTGATAGTGATGAGGGTTACACAGGTGTGTACACTTGTCAAAACTCATCGCATAAAATGGGGGTATTTTATAGTATGTCAATTAAACCACAAAAAGGCTAATTAAAAAATAAAAGGTGCCACCTCACCTCCATGCCCATGGTTAGTCCTATAACATCGACAATAAAATTTCCTAAAACCAGAGGAACCACAGTGCCTCTGCTGTGCCACTCGACAGCGGTCACGACTGCTGTGGGCAGCCCAGGTAACACACAGGGACAGACTCGACGGTGCACACAGGTGACGGATGGCGCTTAGTCTCGGCGCTGGAGACCACAGGGACTGGAGGGACCGAGGGCAAACTAGAGCGCACGGCCCATCTGAACTGAGCTCCTGCCTTGTGACCAAGCTGGGTGGTGGGCTCAGTGCCACTGCACCTTCCAATTTTTCAACCCCCAAATCCAGTTGTTATTGTTGTTTTTGAAATCTTATACTTTTCCAAGCCTTGGCTGATTCCAACTTTTACCGTCGTATGTATGGAAACAAAATGGCCTGCGTGCTGTCCCTCCCAGCTTTCAGGCGTCTGGGTGGTGACTTCTGCAGGAGTGGAGGCTGAGGAGGGTGCAGATGTCAGGGATGGGTGGGCAGGAAGCATGAGGAAGTGTGGCTGTGCCACAAGCACAGCTCAGAAAGACCTTTGCCCAGATCCAGATCTGGCAACAAACAGCTGCAAAGACCTGCTGACTTTCTAAGAACATTCTTAGCAGTCCCTTGTTCTCATTTTCCTGCCCCTGTCCATCAGAGCAGCCCTTCTCCGGGAGTTGTGTCACACCCCCACAAGGGTGGTCCCTGGAGGTACCAAGCAGGGAGGGGAGGGCAGTTCCTAGCCCCCCACATTGTCCTGAGCCGTCCATCTCCATCCTGGTGGACCCCCTGCAGCCGTGCTCTGGAAGGCTGCTGTTCCCAGCCTCACCCCTGGCCCCCTCTTTCCCTCTGCTCTACAGCCTCTTCCCAGGTGCCACTACCTGGCTTTAAATGCCGACGACTCCCAAATTTCAATCTCTAGGCCTAGACTCTTTTGTATCCACCTGTGTACAGGACATATGCATGGTAATTAGCTTTCTTTTTTTTTTTTTTTTTAATCTTTATTTTGTACATTTAATAATTGAATATATAAACAATTAAAAACTAAAAAGTAAACACAGATGAATAAATACATACATTTCTCAATTAAATGTACTGGATACATATAAAAATTTTTTTGAATCAAACAATATGTTACACGATATATTTGGTTCATAGTCACGCAATCATACAGTATTTATCCTTTTGTGTCTGGCTTGTTTCACTCAACATAATGTCCTTCAGGTTCATCCATTTGCCATATGCTTTACGACTTCATTTCTTCTTACAGCTGCATAATATTCCATCGTGTGAATAGACCACAGTTTGTTTATCCATTCATCTGTTGATGGACACCTGGGTTGTTTCCAACTTTTGGCAATGGTGAATAATGTGGCTATGAACATCGGTGTGCAGATGTCTGTTCGTGTCACTGCTCTCAGTTCTTCTGGGTATATACCCAGTAGTGGTATTGCAGGGTCACGTGGCAAGTCTATATTCAACTTCTTTAGGAACTGCCAAACAGTCCTCCACAGAGGCTGTACCATTCTGCATTCCCACCAACAGTGAAGAAGTGTTACTATCTCTCCACATCCTCTCTAACACCTGTAGTTCTCTGTCTTTTTAATAGTGGCCATTCTGAAAGTTATGAGATGATATCTCTTTGTAGTTTTGATTTGCATTTCCCTAATCATGAGTGATGTTGAGCATTTCTTCATGTGTTGTTATGTTGTTGTTGTTTTTGCCGTTTGTATTTCTTCTTTGGCGAAATGTCTATTCAAGTCTTTTGCCCATTTTTTTAATTGATTCATTTGTCTTTTTACTGTTGATTTGTAACATCTCTTTATATATCCTGGATATTAAACCCTTATCCGATATGTGATTTCCAAATATTTTTTTCCCATTAGGTTGGCTGCCTTTTCACCCTTTTGACAAAGTCCTGAGAGGTGCAAAAGTGTTTAATTTTGAGGCGGTCCCATGTATCTATTTTTCCTTTTGTTGTACGTGCTTTGGGTGTGATGTCCAAGAAACCACCACCTACTACAAGATCTTGAAGATGTTTCCTTACATTTTTTTTCTAGTAGTTTTATGGTCCTGGCTTTTATATTTAGATCTTTGATCCATTTTGAGTTGGTTCTTGTATAGAGGGTGAGATAGGGGTCCTCTTTCATTCTTTTGGTTATAAATATCCAGTTCTCCCAACACCATTTGTTGAAGAGACTGTTTTTGTCCCGTTAACATGGACTTGGTAGGTTTGTCAAAAACCAGTTGGCTGTATAGGTGAGGGTTTATTTCTGGATTCTCAATTCTATTCCACTGATCGATGTGTCTATCTTTATGCCGTTACCATGCTGTTTTGACCACTGTAACTTTGTAATATGTTTCAAAATCAGGCAGTGGGTAATTAGCTTTCACCACTGCTATTCAACATTGTACTGGAAGTGCTATCCAAGGCCATTAGGCAAGAAAAAGAAATAAAGGGCACCCAAATTAGTAAGAAAGAAGTAAACCTTTCCCTATTTGCAGTTGAACATCATGCTATACATAGAAAATCCCAAAAAAACCTACAAGAAAGCTACTAGACCTAATAAATGAATTCATGGGAAACTACAAAACAATGCTAAAAGAAATGAGAAAAGACCTAAATAGATAGAAGGACATCTGCTATTCATGGATTGGAAGACTAGACATTGTCAAGATGTCAGTACTACCCAAAGTGTTTTATAGATTAACACAATTCCAATAAAAATCCCAACAGCCTTCCTTGTGGAAAGTTAGAGAACTAACACTTACTGATTTTACAACTTATTACAAAGCTAAAGTAATTTAAACAGTCTAGGACGGGCACAAGGACACACAAGACTAATGGAACAGAATGAAAGTTCAGAAATAAAACTCTCATATCTATGGTCAATTGATTTATGAAAGGAGCACCAAGACCACTCAATGGGGAAAGAATAGTCTGTTCAACAAATGGTGCTGTGAAAATGTGATATCTACATGCAAAAGAATGAAAGTGGACCCCTACCTCACACCATATACAAAAATCAACTCAAAATGGATCAGAGACCTAAACATAAGAACTAATACTATAAACTCCTAGAAGAAAATGGGGGATATTTTCATTGGATTCTTAGACTTTACACCAAAAGTACAAGCACAATAACACTTTTAAGGAAACCCATAGGACTGTACTGCACAAAGAGAATGCCCTAATGTAAACTATGGACTTTAGTTAATCATATAATTATAATATTTGTTCATCAATTGTAACAAATGTAGCATACTAATGCAAAATGTTAATAATAGGAAAAAATGCATGTGAGCAAGGGATATAAGAACTGTACTTTTTGCATGGTTTTCCTGTAAACCTATAACAACTCAAAAAAATAAAGAAAAGAAAGGGAAAGGGGGGGAAGAAAGAAAGAGAAAGGAAGGGAGGGAGGGAAGGAGGAAGGAAGAGGGAGAGAAAAGAAACTTGCTGGGAAGGGGTGGGAATAGAATGTAATCCTGCAAGGCAGACCCTAAAAGGCCAGGGGACATTGGACCACCTTGGGGTTTTGGGGCTAACCCTTGTACTTGTGGCCCATTTTGTGAAGGTGAAGGATGGTACCCTGAACCCATGAGAGAGTTGGCAAAGGGAGAATGGCCTTGAATACCTGGGCATCTGCTCTGACAAAGCGAGGAGGAGGAACTGCACTTGTTCCTCTGATGATGATAAAGCCATAAGCATATAGGAGTACAAGAAGTGGGAGCTACATGCCAGGCATGCACTAAGTGGCTTATGTGTAAATGTCTACAAGGGCAAGGATTTTTGTTTTATTCACCGATGTGTCACTGGTGCCTAACAGAGCCTGGCACACAGTAGGTGCTCATTCAATATTTGCTGAATGAATTTAATGCAAAACCATATTAACTCATCCAATCCATTACCACACGATGCCTTGTTATTTTTAGGCCTTCTTTAATTTCTTTCAGCAGGGTTTTGTAATTTGCAGTATACAAATCTTTTGTATCTTTAGTTACATTTATTCTTAGATAATTTCTTTTTCAAGATTATTGTAAATGGAATTTTTTCAATTTCCTCTTTAGATTGTTCATGACTAGTGTATAGTAACTCATCTGATTTTTAAAAAAACTTTTTACTGTAGTAACTGATATATAGCATAACATTTCGTTTTTAAACACATCCAAGTATGCAATTCAGTAGTATTAGCTATAGTCACAGTATAATACCATTGATTTTAGAATGCTGGTCTCACCCTGCCACTTTGCTGAAGTCATTAGCTGTAATAGTTTTCTTGTGGACTCCTCTGAATTTTCTATATATAAGATCATACTGTTTGCAAGCATAGTTTTACTTCTTTTAAAATTGGATGCCTTTTATATCTTTGCCTTGACTAATTGCTCTGGCAAGAACTTTTAGTAAAATTTTGAATAGTAGTGGTGAAAGCAGGCATCCTTGTCTCATTCCTGATCTTAGGAGGAAATCTTTAAGTCTTTTACCTTTGAGTATGATGTTTGCTGTGGGTTTTTAATTTATGCCCTTTACATGTTGAAAAAGTTCCTTCCTATTCCTGCTTTTAGGAAACTGTTAGGACAGTTGTTTTTTGTTTGTTTGTTTTTTAATCAAGAAAGAGTGTTGGATTTTGTCAAATACCTTTTCTGCATCAATTGAGAGAATCAAGGTGATTTTTTTCCCTTCATTTTATTTATGTATTCCATTGATTAATTTACGTATATTGAACCACCCTCAACTTTCTGAGATAAATCCTACTTGGTCATTTTAAATGTGCTGTTGGATTGGGTTTGCTAGTATTTTATTAAGGATTTTTGCATCTATTGTCATGATGGAAATTGGACTGTATTTTTCTTTTCTTGTGATGTCTTTATGAGGCTTTTGTATCAGAGTAACGCTGGCCCCATAGAATGAATTAGGAAGTGTTCACTCCCTCTTGTATTCTTCAAAAGAATATTTTTTTATTAGAGAATTTGTAAGTTTATAGAAAAATCATGCAGAAAATACAGTTTCCATACCCCCCAATTATTAATCGCTTGCATTAGTGTGGTACTTTTATTACAGCTGATGAAAGATTATTATAATTGTACTATTAACTATAGTCCATGGTTTACATTAGGGTTCATTTTTTGTGTTGTACAGTCCTACGGGTTTTAATTATTTATTTATTTTATTCTAGTAAAATACATACAACTTAAAATTTCCCCTTTAAATCACATTCAAATATATAATGCAGTTCTGTTAATTATGTTCACAATGTTGTGCTACCATCATCACCATCCATTACCAAATTTTTCCATCATCCCAAAAAGAAATATTAGCATTAGTTCCCCATTCCCTACTTTAATCCCAGGCTCTGGTAACCCAGTTACCTAGTTTCTTATTCTATGACTTTGCTTATTCTAATTATTTTATATCAGTGAGATTATGCCATATTTGTTCTTTTGTGTCTGGCTTATTTCACCAATATGAGTATTCATGGGTTATCCATGTTGTCATATGTATCAGAACAACATTCCTTTTTGTGGCTGAATAATCTTCCACACACACCATATATTGTTTATCCATTCATTGGTTGTTGGACACTTAGGTTGCTTCCATCTTTTGGCAATTGTAAACAATACTGCTGTGAATATCATTGTGCAAATATCTTTATGAGTCCCTGCTTTCACTTCTTTGGGGTATATACCCAAAAGTGGGATTTCTGGATCATATAGTCATTTTATACTTAACTTTCTGAGGAACCAGCAAACTATTTTCAGCAGTGACTACACCATTTTACATTTCCACCAACAATTAATGAATGTTCCTATTTCTCCACATCTTCTCCCTCACTTGTAATTTTCTGCTGTTTCTGTTGTTGTTTTTTTTTTCATAGTAACCATTCTAGTGGATCCAAAGTGGTATGTCATTGTGGTTTTGATTTGCATTTCCCTAATGGCTAATGATGTTGAATATCTTTTCATGTGATTTTTGGCCATTTGTATATCTTCTTTGGAGAAATGTCTATTCAAGTTTTTTTTTTTTTTTTCACCTTTTTTTATTGTGTTGTCTTTTTGTTGTTAAGTTGTAAGATTTCTTTATATATTCTGGATATTAAACCTTTATTGGATATGTAACCACATATTCTGTAACCAAATATTTTCTCCCATTCTGTAAGATGTCTTTGTACTTTCATAATAAAATCCTTTAATGCACAAAAGTTTTAAATTTTGATGAGGTTCTATTTATTTATTTATTTATTTTTCTTTTGTTGCTTGTGTCTTGGGTGTAAAGTCTAGGTCCTAAAGATGTTCCCCAATATTTATTCCTAGGAGTTTTATAGTTCTGGTTCTTATATTTAGGTCCATTTTGAGTTGA
Source organism: Tolypeutes matacus (assembly GCA_026826555.1). Classification (NCBI taxonomy): domain Eukaryota; kingdom Metazoa; phylum Chordata; class Mammalia; order Cingulata; family Chlamyphoridae; genus Tolypeutes; species Tolypeutes matacus. Next base: position 1,110 of record JAKSZT010052309.1, on the reverse strand, counting down.
TTTTTGTATATAGTACAAGATAGGGGTCCACCTTCTTTTTTTTTTTTTTTTGCATGTGGACATCCAGTTTTCCAAGCACCATTTTTTGAAGAGAATATTCTTTCCCAAATGAGTGGACTTGGAACACTTGTCAAAAATCAGTTGAAGAGATTGAATGGTGAAGAATCTTGTTTGTTTGTTTGTCTGTTTTTGTTATTATTATTATTGAAATAATGAAAATGTTCTAATAATGATTGATGTGATGAATGCACAATTATGTGATTATACCAAATAATATTGATTGTACACTTTGGATGAATTGTATGCTTTATTAATATGTATCAATAAAATTGATAAAAAAAAAAAAATCAGTTGAGGGAAACAGATGTGGCTCAAGCGATTAGACTCCAGTCTACCATATAGGATGTCCAGGGTTTGATTCCCGGGGCCTCCTGGTAAAAGGTAAGCTGGCCCACACGGTGAGCTGGCCCCAGTGGAGAGCTGGCCCATGTGGAATGTTGGCCCGCGCAGGAGTGCTGGCCCACATGAAGTACTGGCGCAGGAAGATGGTGCAACAAAAAGAAACACAGAGGAGAGACAATAAGAGATCCAGCAGGCCAGGGAGCTGAGGTGGCGCAAGAGATTGAGCAGCCTCTCTCCACTCTGGAAGGTCCCAGGATCAGTTCCTGGTGCTGCCAAAAGGAGAAGACAAGCAGACACAGAAGAACACAGTGATCACAAAAACAATGGGGTGTGTGTGTGGGGTGTGGGGGTGGGGGTGGGTGGAGAAATAAATAAATAAATCTGTCTTAAAAAAACAGGTGGCCATAGATGTGAGGGTTGATTTCTGAACTCTCAATTCAATTCCATTCATCTATATATCTGTTATTGTGTCAGTACCATGCTGTTTTGATTACTGTGATTTTGTAATAAGTCTTACAATTAGGAATTATGCGTCCTTCAACTTTGTTCTTTTTCAAGATGGTTTTGACTATTCATGGTCTCTTATCCTTCCATATAAATTTTTTCATAATTTTTTTTCTTTTTTTTAAACATATTTACATTTTATATAAATGGAATCATACAACATGCAGTACTTTGTGTCTGGTTTCTTTCACTTAGCATAACATG
>JAKSZT010052300.1:0-11191 GCA_026826555.1 Tolypeutes matacus | reverse complement strand
GAGAGAGAGAGAGAGAGAGAGAGAGAGAGAGAGAGAGAGAGAGAGAGTTCTACCCTCATTAAGATACTCATCAGAATATGAAGGCTGATGAGTTACTTCATAATGAGTCCTGCACATTCCTGCATTTTTCCATTCTTTGTGAGATCTATACAACAGCTGGAAAACTACTGCATCAGTGTCTTTTTTGGCTTTAATCTAAACCCTGGCAAATCTTAGAAATCATAACCTGGAGGATACTAAACTTGAGACCAGCAGTGCTACCCCATTCCATGCTGATGTGGGAGAGACTTTCATTAATTAATAGCCTCTTTTATTAAGTTCTTTTTGTAAGGTGTGATTTCAATCTCCCCTGCTGATACTGCATTCTTATGCTGCCTTCCTACCTTGTCTTCTGTGCGGAATGAAGATGACATTTGAAGACTCTGTTTCTACATCCCATTGACTGATTGGGATCTCCATTTTAAATGTACAAAAAAATGGATATTAAATTAACTAAAAGACTTTAAAACTTTGTTTTCACTGCCAAATTTGCTTCTTTTCTCTCACTGTCAATATGAATCATAAGATTAATGTATCTAGACCCCCACAACTTTATTGATTTTGATCACTCTCTCACACTGGATAATAAAAAGCAGGAGGAATGAGAGAACAAGTATGTGGTCCCAATAACATGTCTTCCTTTCAATGTCCTGATTTTTGCCTTTTTCAATAAACTGACAAGATGAAAAATAACATTATTGCCCATATTTAATTTTGATTTTGGTTCAGTAAATTTTTTTTTAATCTTCTTTTTTGTGTGTGTGGGTGAAAATCAAATTTTTCACAATACAAACCAATATTTGTAAAATGATATATAAATATATATATACATATATGTGCATTTGCTTACATAAATGCTATTTTTTTATATACATATATTTAAAAGATGCTTAGATTATACAAATGTTAGACAAAAATTAAAGGGATTCCCATGTTCCCCTCCTCCCACACCTCCCATAACATCCCACAGAAACATCTTTCATTAGTGTGGCACATCAACTGCAATGTATATACACATCCTGGGGCTTTGCCACTAAGCATGGACCATAGTTCACATTGTAGAACACACTCTCTCCCACACAGTTCTGCATGGTATATGCTGATGTAAAATGGCCTTTATCTGTCATTGTAATGTCACTCAAGATAATTCCCAAGTCCTAAAAAGACTCTATATTACAACTGCTTTTCCTTTCCCTGTCCCAAAAGCGTCCAGTGGCCACTGGCTCCACCTCACTGTTATAATTTCTTCCATTGCTTGAATCACATTATGTCTACAACAGTATAACATTAAGTCCACTAAGTCCATAGCTCCATCCCCAGGCTTGAGGAGTCTGGGATGGTGATGTCCACTTCAACTCCAAGTGAGAGTGGGCTTATAACCCATGGACACAGTGGACAGGTTTATCCTGTCTGCAGCTACAGGCTCTCTCCATTCCCTGGGATGGCCGACGTCCATCATTGTCTCCTAACCAGGTGACTAGGGTGAGTCCATTGAGCTGTAGAGTAGAAGTTGCAGCTCCACCGAGATTCCAGACACAGCTGACACATAGGCAGGCCAGAGGCTCCAGTCTCTGGAAGTACACCTATGAACTCCAGCATCACATGTAGGTTTGAATAAAAGGGACTGATGTACCATGTGCAGGGAAGACTTATTTGAGTCCAACTCTGTCACTCACAGGACCACAGATTCCAAAGTAGAGCCACATATTAGGCATCACTCTCTGGAGCTATCCCCCCTTATATAGGACCTGGGTGTCTCCAGAACCCTCAGGAGCCCCTTTGTATGGGGTGATATCCACTCTGGTGATCTATAAGATCCTACTGAGGTGTGCGTAAGCGTTACCTCTGCGATGACTTCCCAACTCTCTTTGAATTCTTTTAGCCACATGAACTCATTTGTCTTTACCTTTTCCCCCTTTTATTCAAGATCTTTTTGCAGTCATATTGCCAGTTGGCACTTGGTATTAATCCCTCATTGCCAGGGAGGCTCATCCCCGGGAGTCATGTCCCATGTTGGGGGTGGTAATGGATTCATAAACTGAGTTTGGCTTAGAGAGAGGGGCCACATTTGAGCAACAAGGAGGCTCTTAGGTGACAACCTTTAGGCACCCCATAACAGTAGGCTGTTTCAATTACAAGATCAAGGACTCATAAGGCTAGTCACCAATAACAAGAACCCATCAGTGGACCATCCTCTTTTGCCAGACACTGTCCCTGCACTAGGGGAACTGTTACTGCTCACTTGGAGCATATGGCAGAGCTCTCCAGGCTGGAAATTCAGTATTCCCTCATTTATTGAGTGATTGTCTACCCACCGTGACCATGCCCTACCCCTTAATTATTTGAACAAATTTATGTATATTTCATGTATATTCACATGAACTTCCTCCCATGAATCTCCCATCCCAGACACTCCCCACCAACGATCCTCTACAGCCCCTATTTTAACCCTTCTGTTATCTAAAGCTTCCTCGAAGATGAAGCCCATATAATAACCAAATACAATGAATAGGAAAATGAAATAATAATGAGAAGCTTAAATGAAAGAGATAAAATACATGGAAACTCAGAAAAAAAACTAAAAATAAAATATAATTAATGGATTGGGACAATCAAAAATTGCAAAAAAAAAAAAAATTTTTTTTTTCCTTTCATCACTGCATTATCGGGTGTCCAGTCTGTACCGTGGCACCTTCTCCCTCTCATTCCTCCAGTATCTCCCAAATTTTCATTTAATTTCCAAAGAAGATTTAGGTCACAGCAAAGTCACACACAGAATACTAGGGACTCTCATATACCCAACCTTCTTCCACTTTTCTCACCTCATACTAAAACCTTTTTTGTGTGTGTGTGAATGGTAACATTGTTATAACTGTTATACAGATAGCGAAACATAGCTACTAAACATTGTCAGTGGTTTAAAGTATAGTTTACAGTTTAAAAGGTACAGTTTAATAATTTTTTATGATATTTACCATGTCCTGTGCCTATTATTGTAAGGTAATGAAAAACATTTCTCATGACCACTAAATACCCCTGTTTGATCTTATCTGTTCCTTCCTCCCTGATAGCAAGTGATGTTGAGCATTTTTTCATGTGATTTTTAGCCATTTGTATTTCTTTCTTGGAGAAGTGTCTTTTCAGGTCACTTGCCCATTTTTTAAATGGGTTGTTTGTTTTTTTATTTTTGAGGTGTAGGATTTCTTTATATATGCAGGATATTAGGCTCCTATAAGATATATGGTTGCGAAATATTTTCTCCCATTGGGTAGGCTGCCTTTTTATTTTCTTAATAATGTCTTTTGAGGTGCAGAAGTTTTAAATTTTGAGGAAATCCAATTTATCTATTTTTTCACTTGCTTTTCATGCTTTGGGTGTGAAATTCATGAAACCATTTCCTATTACAAGGTCCTGTAGATGCATTATCTTTTAAGATCCTTATGATTTTGGCTCTTATATTTAGATCTTTGATCCATCTTGAGTTGATTTTTGTATAAGGTGTGAGATGGTATTTTTCTCTCATTCTTTTTGATTTGGATATCCAGTTCTTCAAGCACCACTTGTTAAAGAGGCCATTCTCTCCCAAACTGAGTGGGTTTGGTGGCCTTGTCAAATATCAGATGACTGTATATGTGAGGATCTATATCAGAACTCTCAGTTCAATTCCATTGGTCAGTAGGTGTATCCTTGTACCACTACCATGCAGTTTTGATCACTGTAGCTTTGAAGAATGTTTTAATGTCAGGTAATGTGATACCTCCAACTTCATTTTTCTTATTCAATATGTCTTTGGCAATTCGGGGCCTCTTATCTTTCCAAATAAATTTTATATTTAGTTTTTCCAGTTCCTTAAAGAATACAGTGTTGACTTTTATTGGGATTACATTAAATCTGTTGATTAGTTTTGGTAGGATAGACATCTTGTTGCTGTTTAGTCTTCCTATCCATGAACAGGAAATATTCTTCCATTTATTCAAGTCTTCTTTGATTTCCTTTAACAGTGTTGTGTAGTTTCTGTATATAAGTCCTTTACATTTTTAGTTAAATTTATTCCTAGGAATTTTATTCTTTTAGTTACTATTGTAAATGGTCTTTTTAAAAATTTCCTCCTCAGATTTCTTGTTATTGGTGTACAGAAATGCTACTGATTTTTGAGAAATGATCTTATAGCCTGCGACATTACTGAACTCCTTTATAAGTTCTAGAAGCTGTGTTGTAGGTTTCCCAGGGCTTTCTATTCATAGGATCATGTCGTCTGCAAATAATGAAATTTTTACTTCTTTACCAACCTGGATGCCTTTTTTATCCTTTTCTTGCCTCAGTGATTGAGGAAGTATTTCTAAGACAATGTTAAATAGGAGTAGTGATAATGGGCATCCTTTTATTCTTCCCGATCTCAGAGGGAAGGCTTTTAGGTTTTCACCATTGAAGATGATGTTAGCTTTAGGGTTTTCATATATACCCTTTATCATATTCAGAAAGTTTCCTTCTATTCCTATCTTTTGCAGTGTTTACATCAGAAAGAGTGCTGTATTTTGTCGAATGCTTTTCCTGCATCTATAGAGATGATCATGTGATATTTTTCTTTCAATCTGTTTATGTGGTATATTACATTGATTGATTTTCTGTATTGAAAATCAAACAATGCGTACCCGGGATGAAACAAACTTGCATACCCGGGATGAAATCCACTTGGTTGTGGTGTATAATGCTTTTGATATATTGTTGAATGCGTTTAGTGAGTATTTTGTTGAGGATTTTAGTATCTAGGTTCATTAGAGAAATTGATCTGTAATTTTCCTTTCTTGTGGTATCTTTGTTTAGTTTTGGTACAGTGTAATGTTGGCATTGTAGAATGAATTAGGCAATATTCCTTCTACTTATATGTTTTGGAAGAGCTTCAGCAGAATTGGTGTTAGCTCTTTCCAGAAAGGTTGGTAGAATTCAGCTGTGAAGCCATCTGGTCCTTGGTTTTTCTTAGTTGGGAGGCTTTCAATTACTGCGTCTATCTCTTTACTTGTAATTGGACTATTCAGTTAATCAATTTCTTCTTTCTGTTTGTGAGGTTCTAGAAACTTATCCATTTCCTCTAAATTATCATTCTTATTGGCATATAATTTTTCAAAGTATCCCTGTATGATACTCTTTATTTCTGTGGGGTCAGTAGTGATATCACCTTGCTCATTCCTTATTTTGAGTATTTGCATCTGTTCTCTCTTTTTCTTTGTTAGTCTGGTTAAGGGTTTGTCAATTTTATTGATCTTCTAGAAGAAACAGCTTTTGGTTTTGTTTATTTCTTTCTAGTGCTTTCTTATTCTCTATTTCATTTAGTTCTGCTCTAATCTTTGTTATTTCTTTCTTTCTACTTCCTTTAGGATTAGTTTGCTGTTGTTTTCCATTTCCTCCAAGTGTGCAGTTAGGTCTTCAATTTTAGCTCTTTCTTTTTTTTTTAAATATATGTATTTATGGCTATGAACTTCCCTCTCAGGGCAACTTTCGCTGCATCCCTTAGGTTTTGATATGTTGTTTTGTCATGTTCATTAGTTTCAAGGTAGTTACTGAATTCTTTTGAGACTTCCTCCTTGACCCACTGTTTGTCTAAGAGTGTGTTGTTTAACTTCCATATCTTTGTGCCTAACCTGTTTCTCTAGCCCTTAGTGATTTCCAATTTCATTCCATTGTGGTCAGAGAAATTATTTTGTATAATCTCAATCTTTCTGAATCCATTGAGAGTTGTTCTGTGCCCTAGCATGTGGTCTTTCTTGGAGTATGATCCATGTGCACTAGAGAAGAATGTAAATCTTGCTGTATTTGGGTGTCATGTTCTGTATATGTCTATTAAGCCCAAGTACTCTAATGTATTGTTCAGAGCCTTTGTTTCTTTATTGATACTCTGTTTAAATGCTCTGTCTAATGATGATAATGGTGTATTAAAGTCCCCTGCTATAATTGTAGAGGCATTTACTTCTCTGCTTAGTTTTTCCAGAGTTTGTCTCATGTATTTTGAGGCACCCCGATTAGGTGTATAAATGCTTATGATTGTTCTTTCTTTTTGAGAGATCATACCATTTACTAATATATAGTGTCCATTTTTGTCTCTTACAATAGTTTTGCAATTAAAGTCTATTTTGTCTTTGTTAGTCTGGATATTTGAATAGCTACTCCTGCCCTTTTTTGGCTATTGTTAGCTTGTAAAATTGTTTTCCAGCCATTCACTTTGAGCCTCCTTGAATCCCTGAGTTGAAGGTGGGTTTCTTGTAGACAGCATATAGATGGATCATATTTCCTTATCCATTCAATCAATCTGTGTCTCTTGTGTGGTGAATTTAATCCATTAACATTCAGTGTTATTACTCGCAACAAATTTCTTACTTCAGCCATATTTTCTTTGGGTTAATGCATGTCATATGTTGTTGTGTTTCTGTTTTTGTCTTTTTAGTTGTTTTTAAACTCTCCTCCAACTCTCTCTCCCTGGTTTTCTTCCTTTCAACTTGCAGAACTTCCTTTAGTATTTCTTGAAGTGCAGGTTTCTTATTGACATACTATTTTAATTTCTGTTTATCTGTGAATATTTTGAACTCTCCATCATTTTTGAATGCCAGTTTTGCTGGATAGAGAATTCGTGGCTGGAAGATTTTTTTCTTTTAGTATTTTAACTATGTCATACCACTGTCTTCTTGCCTCCATGGCTTCAAATGAGAAATCAGCACTTGATCTTATTGTGTTTCCCTTGTATGTGATGGTTCTCTTTTCTCTTGCTGCCTTGACTATTTTCTCTTTGTCTTGAGCATTGGACATTTTGACAAGTACATGTCTTGGAGTTGCCTGTTGGGACTTACACTGTTTGGAGTGTGCTTTGCTTCCTGGATCTGCACATCCATCTCAATAGGGTTGGGTAGTTTTCAGCCATTATTTCCTTCTATACTCCTTCTGTGCCCTTTCCCTTTTCTTCTCCTTCTGGGATGCCCATAATACATATGTTTGTGTGTTTTGTGTTGTTGGTTAAATTCCTGAGTCCCTGCTGGATTTTTTCTATTTTTTTGTCTATCTGTTCTACTATCTGTTTGATTTCAGCTATATTGTCTTCCACATCACTAATTCATTCTTCTGCCTGTTCAAATCTGCTGTTATGTGAATCCAGCATCTTTTTGATTTCTTGGATTGTGCCATTGATCACCATCATATCCATTATCTTTTTGCATATGTTTACAATTTCTTCAGTATATTCTCCCAGTATCTTCTTTATATCTTTAATCTCTTCCTTGACTTCATTATTTGGTCCATGATATTTGTTTGGAAATTTTCAATTAGTTGTTCAATGTTCTGCATCTCTTCCTGGTTTTTAGTTTGTTCATTGGACTGGTCCAGGTCTTCCTGTTTCTCAGTGTGGTTTGTAATTTTTTGTTGCCCTCTAGTCATCCTTTTATCTTGATGGGTTTATGCAGTTGTTTAGCTTCTCTCTCTGCTCTAGAGTTTAATTACCTGGTGGTTCTGTGTGAGTGTTAAATTTTCTCTTTGACACTTTTTCTTCCTATTTTATTTCCTTGCTTCTTTCTATGTTACCCTGACAACAAAAGATTAGTGCCAGAGGAATCAAAAGATATGGGAAAGGAAGAAGGATAATAGTAATATTGATAAAAGTTAGAAGAGGGGACACATAAGAATTAGTGAAAAGAATATTTAACTTATGTAGGCAGTGTAGAGTAATAGGAAAAAAATTGGAGTACCTACAATGGACTAGGAAACCAAACAAAGGAATATATATACAATGATTTAGAAGGCTAGAATGATGAGGAAGGAGAGAAAGAGGGAAGAAAGGACTGAAAGTAAAAAGTTAATATTAATTTAAAAAAGAAGAAAACAGAATAGATAGGATAGAAATTGATACCCTTAAGTTGTGGGATAATGTAAACTGTGGTGTGTAAGAACTACAACAGAAATAAGAAGGCAGAAAGATGAAGGAAGGGGAATAGATAGTTTGGGAGGCACAATCAATATAGACAGAGAATGGGAAATCACTGAAGAAGAAGAAGCACATCAAAGAATTGACAAGCTAGCCACACCTAATTAAAAAGAAGAAAAAAAAGAAGGAAAAAAGAAGGTGGGGGAGGAAAGAGGAAATAAAAGCAAGTGACAGCAAATAAATAGAGAAAAACCAAACAACCACACAAGCAAGCAGTCAAACAAAGCTAAGGAGAAACAGTGTTCCTTCTAGGGTCCTTGTGGAACCTCTCAGCCTGCTTGTGTTTATCAATCAATTTTTCTGTAGGATTCTATCTGCAGGTTTTGAGGCAGATTTTAGCTATTAAACTAAATTAAAAAGAAAATTTCACTTTTTAAAGTGACTGTCTTCTTTTTATTTTATTTTATTTATTTATTTATTTATTTATTGGCAAAATAACGGACCCCAAATAAGTCCTCTTCTAGAGGGTACCCTAACTAGGCTCATGGAAATTAATCAATCACTTCCCACTTCCTGGCCTCCCCAGGGGAGCTGAAGCTCTGATGCTTGTCAGTGCAGAACAATAAAATTGGCTGACTCTGCCACCTATGGAGCCAAGCCTCAGTGTCACTGGGCTGCTGGGTAAATCATGCTTCCTCAGTAGATTCGCCTCTCCCCTCAGTCTGCTGTTGCTTCAAGCCAGCTTATCTGCTCCCCAAAGCTATGAGGGAGTCCAGGAAGCCAAATCCAGAGAAGGTAAACCCCTCTCCACCTTCTGTCATCACCCTCCCTCTCTGGAGAATGCTCCCTCACACCTGGTTGCCGTGCAGGATTCGCTGCTCAAACCAGCCTTTTTCCCTGTGGGTAAGGTTCAGCTGTCTGTGTTAACCACCACAGACAGGCTCAAAACTCATGAGTCTCTTCCAATCAGTTCACGCTGTCAATCTGCCTGCAGATAGATGTACCAAGCTTCTCACTCCGTGCACCCACAGCACAGACCCTGGGGCAGGACCCTCTCCATAATGAGCCATCCTCAGAGAGCTAGTCAGTGAATGCTCTCCTAAACTGACACAATCTTGCCTTAGTAAATATTTTAATTTGCCAATCTCTAAAAGCAATTATCAATAGACAGGGAAGTAAAAAAACTAAACAGTTTTGAATGCTCATTTTTATGAGAGACACCATACTAGAATTATATAGTATTTAATCCACACATGCAATTTTTATCTTCTATAAGTTAAGGAATTTGATCTCCATGTTAAAGAAAAAAAGTAAAACTGACAACCTCCAACTCCCAAAGAAGCCCCTGTATTTCAACTGCTCATCCCCTCCCTACCCCAAAAGTGTCAAGTGGCCACTGGCTCCACCTCATTGTTATAATTTCTTCCATTGCTAGAATCACCATATGTGAACAAGAGAATACCATCAAGTCCATTCTAGTCCATAGTTCTTCCCCCAATCCTGAGGGGACTGGGATGGTGACGTCCACTCCAACTCCAAGTGAGAGAGGGCTTATATCCCATGGATATTGTGGGTGGGATGATCCTGCCTGCAGATGCAGGCCCTCTCCATTCCCTGGGATGGCCATTGCCCATCGTTGTCTCCTCACTAGGTGACTTGGATGAGTCCATTGAGCTGTAGGGTAGGAGTTGCAGCTCCACATAGATTTCATCCTGTGGTAATGGATGTAGGTCATTTTAAATCAGCACACACCACTCAGAACTGAGTGGGAGAGAGTGTGGTCTACAGTGTGAAATGTGGTCTATGGTTGGTGGCAAGGCTCCAGGATGTGTAAGTTCATTGAGGGTGGTGGGCCACACTTGTGGGAGATGTTTGTGTGGGATGTGGTGGGAGGTGTGGGAGGTGGGCAACATGGGAATCCCAGTGGGTTCCGTACAATTTTTTGGGTAATCTAAGCACCTCTTAAAATATATGTATATATATAAATAACATTTTTGTAAGCAAATACACATATAAGCATATATATTTATATATCATTTTGCAATTGTTTGTATGTATTGTGAGAATTTTGATTTTTACCCACAAAAAAATAAATTAAAAAAAAAAGTAAAACTGAGAGTACTTAAGAGAATTGGCCTTTCCAATTACCACCCTTTCCTCACATGTAGAATCTATCAATATTTGGAGAAGCAAGCAGGGATGTTGGGTTTTTTAAAAGCCACAATTACATAGAAAGCATATCTATACAAGGATATCTCTCTCTGTGATATCTGTGATTATTTGAGTAAGTGTTTCACAGCTGCTTTACTGAGTATTTATATATAGATATAAAATGTTAACCTTTTCCAATTTACTTGTTTTCCTTAATATGGTTCATTATTGTAATACATTTATGTAAATTCAGCCAAATGATTTTGTTAATCTGCTCATTTTCAGGCAAGTATACTTCCTTCCTTGTTAAAATTAATAATCATGCTTTTTCAAACTCAATTTGAATATTATAGGGTTCAGTTAGTTTCCATAAAATCTTTTCCTCTTTCTTTACCCAGAATTAGAAAACTCTTCACAGCTGGCTCTCCTTGTGTGTCCAGCTTTCAAAGCTGATTACCAATTGCTGAACTTTATCACATTTATTAAAACAAGTCTTTTTAAACATGTTGTTTCCCCTGAAAGGTGATTTCATTTGGCATCTTCCCTAATGGAAGCCTGAAAAGAATGATAACTACATCTCATTTACTCTACACAGAGGAGGAAGAAATCAGTAAGGTAGGGTGTGGGTGTCCCTTTCTCAGTGCTCTCAGACTTTAATAGACCTGTGAATCACCTGGAGAGCCCATTGAATTATCAGAACCTATGAACCCCATCAGAAACTGAGAGTCAGTGTGTCCTGATGGTGACCAGGTACTTGAATTTCTAACATGCTCTCAGGTGATGCTAAGGTTGCCGCTCTGAGAGCCACATCTGGAAATGTTTCCTTGGCTATCATGTATTTCTGTAAGAGAAACATAAATTTTCTAAAAAAAATGTATATGAATGATTCTATGATGAAGATATCCCAGAAATTTAGAAGTCAGTGTTTTTTATTTTTATGTTAGAAATTCAGACCTCTCATCACATCTCAGATATGCAATGCCTAGAGAATGGAAACAGTCTGTAGCTGCAGGCAGGATAATCCCATCCATCTTATCCATGGGCTATAAGCCCCTTCTCAATTGGAGGTGGAGTGGACATCACCATCCCAGACTCCTC
>JAKSZT010052297.1:0-11187 GCA_026826555.1 Tolypeutes matacus | reverse complement strand
GAGAGAGAGAGAGAGAGAGAGAGAGAGAGAGAGAGAGAGAGAGAGAGTTCTACCCTCATTAAGATACTCATCAGAATATGAAGGCTGATGAGTTACTTCATAATGAGTCCTGCACATTCCTGCATTTTTCCATTCTTTGTGAGATCTATACAACAGCTGGAAAACTACTGCATCAGTGTCTTTTTTGGCTTTAATCTAAACCCTGGCAAATCTTAGAAATCATAACCTGGAGGATACTAAACTTGAGACCAGCAGTGCTACCCCATTCCATGCTGATGTGGGAGAGACTTTCATTAATTAATAGCCTCTTTTATTAAGTTCTTTTTGTAAGGTGTGATTTCAATCTCCCCTGCTGATACTGCATTCTTATGCTGCCTTCCTACCTTGTCTTCTGTGCGGAATGAAGATGACATTTGAAGACTCTGTTTCTACATCCCATTGACTGATTGGGATCTCCATTTTAAATGTACAAAAAAATGGATATTAAATTAACTAAAAGACTTTAAAACTTTGTTTTCACTGCCAAATTTGCTTCTTTTCTCTCACTGTCAATATGAATCATAAGATTAATGTATCTAGACCCCCACAACTTTATTGATTTTGATCACTCTCTCACACTGGATAATAAAAAGCAGGAGGAATGAGAGAACAAGTATGTGGTCCCAATAACATGTCTTCCTTTCAATGTCCTGATTTTTGCCTTTTTCAATAAACTGACAAGATGAAAAATAACATTATTGCCCATATTTAATTTTGATTTTGGTTCAGTAAATTTTTTTTTAATCTTCTTTTTTGTGTGTGTGGGTGAAAATCAAATTTTTCACAATACAAACCAATATTTGTAAAATGATATATAAATATATATATACATATATGTGCATTTGCTTACATAAATGCTATTTTTTTATATACATATATTTAAAAGATGCTTAGATTATACAAATGTTAGACAAAAATTAAAGGGATTCCCATGTTCCCCTCCTCCCACACCTCCCATAACATCCCACAGAAACATCTTTCATTAGTGTGGCACATCAACTGCAATGTATATACACATCCTGGGGCTTTGCCACTAAGCATGGACCATAGTTCACATTGTAGAACACACTCTCTCCCACACAGTTCTGCATGGTATATGCTGATGTAAAATGGCCTTTATCTGTCATTGTAATGTCACTCAAGATAATTCCCAAGTCCTAAAAAGACTCTATATTACAACTGCTTTTCCTTTCCCTGTCCCAAAAGTGTCCAGTGGCCACTGGCTCCACCTCACTGTTATAATTTCTTCCATTGCTTGAATCACATTATGTCTACAACAGTATAACATTAAGTCCACTAAGTCCATAGCTCCATCCCCAGTCCTGAGGAGTCTGGGATGGTGATGTCCACTTCAACTCCAAGTGAGAGTGGGCTTATAACCCATGGACACAGTGGACAGGATTATCCTGTCTGCAGCTACAGGCTCTCTCCATTCCCTGGGATGGCCGACGTCCATCATTGTCTCCTAACCAGGTGACTAGGGTGAGTCCATTGAGCTGTAGAGTAGAAGTTGCAGCTCCACCGAGATTCCAGACACAGCTGACACATGGGCAGGCCAGAGGCTCCAGTCTCTGGAAGTACACCTATGAACTCCAGCATCACATGTAGGTTTGAATAAAAGGGACTGATGTACCATGTGCAGGGAAGACTTATTTGAGTCCAACTCTGTCACTCACAGGACCACAGATTCCAAAGTAGAGCCACATATTAGGCATCACTCTCTGGAGCTATCCCCCTTATATAGGACCTGGGTGTCTCCAGAACCCTCCGGAGCCCCTTTGTATGGGGTGATATCCACTCTGGTGATCTATAAGATCCTACTGAGGTGTGCGTAAGCGTTACCTCTGCGATGACTTCCCAACTCTCTTTGAATTCTTTTAGCCACATGAACTCATTTGTCTTTACCTTTTCCCCCTTTTATTCAAGATCTTTTTGCAGTCATATTGCCAGTTGGCACTTGGTATTAATCCCTCATTGCCAGGGAGGCTCATCCCCGGGAGTCATGTCCCATGTTGGGGGTGGTAATGGATTCATAAACTGAGTTTGGCTTAGAGAGAGGGGCCACATTTGAGCAACAAGGAGGCTCTTAGGTGACAACCTTTAGGCACCCCATAACAGTAGGCTGTTTCAATTACAAGATCAAGGACTCATAAGGCTAGTCACCAATAACAAGAACCCATCAGTGGACCATCCTCTTTTGCCAGACACTGTCCCTGCACTAGGGGAACTGTTACTGCTCACTTGGAGCATATGGCAGAGCTCTCCAGGCTGGAAATTCAGTATTCCCTCATTTATTGAGTGATTGTCTACCCACCGTGACCATGCCCTACCCCTTAATTATTTGAACAAATTTATGTATATTTCATGTATATTCACATGAACTTCCTCCCATGAATCTCCCATCCCAGACACTCCCCACCAACGATCCTCTACAGCCCCTATTTTAACCCTTCTGTTATCTAAAGCTTCCTCGAAGATGAAGCCCATATAATAACCAAATACAATGAATAGGAAAATGAAATAATAATGAGAAGCTTAAATGAAAGAGATAAAATACATGGAAACTCAGAAAAAAAACTAAAAATAAAATATAATTAATGGATTGGGACAATCAAAAATTGCAAAAAAAAAAAAAATTTTTTTTTTCCTTTCATCACTGCATTATCGGGTGTCCAGTCTGTACCGTGGCACCTTCTCCCTCTCATTCCTCCAGTATCTCCCAAATTTTCATTTAATTTCCAAAGAAGATTTAGGTCACAGCAAAGTCACACACAGAATACTAGGGACTCTCATATACCCAACCTTCTTCCACTTTTCTCACCTCATACTAAAACCTTTTTTGTGTGTGTGTGAATGGTAACATTGTTATAACTGTTATACAGATAGCGAAACATAGCTACTAAACATTGTCAGTGGTTTAAAGTATAGTTTACAGTTTAAAAGGTACAGTTTAATAATTTTTTATGATATTTACCATGTCCTGTGCCTATTATTGTAAGGTAATGAAAAACATTTCTCATGACCACTAAATACCCATTTGATCTTATCTGTTCCTTCCTCCCTGATAGCAAGTGATGTTGAGCATTTTTTCATGTGATTTTTAGCCATTTGTATTTCTTTCTTGGAGAAGTGTCTTTTCAGGTCACTTGCCCATTTTTTAAATGGGTTGTTTGTTTTTTTATTTTTGAGGTGTAGGATTTCTTTATATATGCAGGATATTAGGCTCCTATAAGATATATGGTTGCGAAATATTTTCTCCCATTGGGTAGGCTGCCTTTTTATTTTCTTAATAATGTCTTTTGAGGTGCAGAAGTTTTAAATTTTGAGGAAATCCAATTTATCTATTTTTTCACTTGCTTTTCATGCTTTGGGTGTGAAATTCATGAAACCATTTCCTATTACAAGGTCCTGTAGATGCATTATCTTTTAAGATCCTTATGATTTTGGCTCTTATATTTAGATCTTTGATCCATCTTGAGTTGATTTTTGTATAAGGTGTGAGATGGTATTTTTCTCTCATTCTTTTTGATTTGGATATCCAGTTCTTCAAGCACCACTTGTTAAAGAGGCCATTCTCTCCCAAACTGAGTGGGTTTGGTGGCCTTGTCAAATATCAGATGACTGTATATGTGAGGATCTATATCAGAACTCTCAGTTCAATTCCATTGGTCAGTAGGTGTATCCTTGTACCACTACCATGCAGTTTTGATCACTGTAGCTTTGAAGAATGTTTTAATGTCAGGTAATGTGATACCTCCAACTTCATTTTTCTTATTCAATATGTCTTTGGCAATTCGGGGCCTCTTATCTTTCCAAATAAATTTTATATTTAGTTTTTCCAGTTCCTTAAAGAATACAGTGTTGACTTTTATTGGGATTACATTAAATCTGTTGATTAGTTTTGGTAGGATAGACATCTTGTTGCTGTTTAGTCTTCCTATCCATGAACAGGAAATATTCTTCCATTTATTCAAGTCTTCTTTGATTTCCTTTAACAGTGTTGTGTAGTTTCTGTATATAAGTCCTTTACATTTTTAGTTAAATTTATTCCTAGGAATTTTATTCTTTTAGTTACTATTGTAAATGGTCTTTTTAAAAATTTCCTCCTCAGATTTCTTGTTATTGGTGTACAGAAATGCTACTGATTTTTGAGAAATGATCTTATAGCCTGCGACATTACTGAACTCCTTTATAAGTTCTAGAAGCTGTGTTGTAGGTTTCCCAGGGCTTTCTATTCATAGGATCATGTCGTCTGCAAATAATGAAATTTTTACTTCTTTACCAACCTGGATGCCTTTTTTATCCTTTTCTTGCCTCAGTGATTGAGGAAGTATTTCTAAGACAATGTTAAATAGGAGTAGTGATAATGGGCATCCTTTTATTCTTCCCGATCTCAGAGGGAAGGCTTTTAGGTTTTCACCATTGAAGATGATGTTAGCTTTAGGGTTTTCATATATACCCTTTATCATATTCAGAAAGTTTCCTTCTATTCCTATCTTTTGCAGTGTTTACATCAGAAAGAGTGCTGTATTTTGTCGAATGCTTTTCCTGCATCTATAGAGATGATCATGTGATATTTTTCTTTCAATCTGTTTATGTGGTATATTACATTGATTGATTTTCTGTATTGAAAATCAAACAATGCGTACCCGGGATGAAACAAACTTGCATACCCGGGATGAAATCCACTTGGTTGTGGTGTATAATGCTTTTGATATATTGTTGAATGCGTTTAGTGAGTATTTTGTTGAGGATTTTAGTATCTAGGTTCATTAGAGAAATTGATCTGTAATTTTCCTTTCTTGTGGTATCTTTGTTTAGTTTTGGTACAGGGTAATGTTGGCATTGTAGAATGAATTAGGCAATATTCCTTCTACTTATATGTTTTGGAAGAGCTTCAGCAGAATTGGTGTTAGCTCTTTCCAGAAAGGTTGGTAGAATTCAGCTGTGAAGCCATCTGGTCCTTGGTTTTTCTTAGTTGGGAGGCTTTCAATTACTGCGTCTATTTCTTTACTTGTAATTGGACTATTCAGTTAATCAATTTCTTCTTTCTGTTTGTGAGGTTCTAGAAACTTATCCATTTCCTCTAAATTATCATTCTTATTGGCATATAATTTTTCAAAGTATCCCTGTATGATACTCTTTATTTCTGTGGGGTCAGTAGTGATATCACCTTGCTCATTCCTTATTTTGAGTATTTGCATCTGTTCTCTCTTTTTCTTTGTTAGTCTGGTTAAGGGTTTGTCAATTTTATTGATCTTCTAGAAGAAACAGCTTTTGGTTTTGTTTATTTCTTTCTAGTGCTTTCTTATTCTCTATTTCATTTAGTTCTGCTCTAATCTTTGTTATTTCTTTCTTTCTACTTCCTTTAGGATTAGTTTGCTGTTGTTTTCCATTTCCTCCAAGTGTGCAGTTAGGTCTTCAATTTTAGCTCTTTCTTTTTTTTTAAATATATGTATTTATGGCTATGAACTTCCCTCTCAGGGCAACTTTTGCTGCATCCCTTAGGTTTTGATATGTTGTTTTGTCATGTTCATTAGTTTCAAGGTAGTTACTGAATTCTTTTGAGATTTCCTCCTTGACCCACTGTTTGTCTAAGAGTGTGTTGTTTAACTTCCATATCTTTGTGCCTAACCTGTTTCTCTAGCCCTTAGTGATTTCCAATTTCATTCCATTG
Source organism: Tolypeutes matacus (assembly GCA_026826555.1). NCBI lineage: Eukaryota > Metazoa > Chordata > Mammalia > Cingulata > Chlamyphoridae > Tolypeutes > Tolypeutes matacus. Next base: position 5,471 of record JAKSZT010052297.1, on the reverse strand, counting down.
TGGTCAGAGAAATTACTTTGTATAATCTCAATCTTTCTGAATCCATTGAGAGTTGTTCTGTGCCCTAGCATGTGGTCTTTCTTGGAGTATGATCCGTGTGCACTAGAGAAGAATGTAAATCTTGCTGTATTTGGGTGTCATGTTCTGTATATGTCTATTAAGCCCAAGTACTCTAATGTATTGTTCAGAGCCTTTGTTTCTTTATTGATACTCTGTTTAAATGCTCTGTCTAATGATGATAATGGTGTATTAAAGTCCCCTGCTATAATTGTAGAGGCATTTACTTCTCTGCTTAGTTTTTCCAGAGTTTGTCTCATGTATTTTGAGGCACCCCGATTAGGTGTATAAATGCTTATGATTGTTCTTTCTTTTTGAGAGATCATACCATTTACTAATATATAGTGTCCATTTTTGTCTCTTACAATAGTTTTGCAATTAAAGTCTATTTTGTCTTTGTTAGTCTGGATATTTGAATAGCTACTCCTGCCCTTTTTTGGCTATTGTTAGCTTGTAAAATTGTTTTCCAGCCATTCACTTTGAGCCTCCTTGAATCCCTGAGTTGAAGGTGGGTTTCTTGTAGACAGCATATAGATGGATCATATTTCCTTATCCATTCAATCAATCTGTGTCTCTTGTGTGGTGAATTTAATCCATTAACATTCAGTGTTATTACTCGCAACAAATTTCTTACTTCAGCCATATTTTCTTTGGGTTAATGCATGTCATATGTTGTTGTGTTTCTGTTTTTGTCTTTTTAGTTGTTTTTAAACTCTCCTCCAACTCTCTCTCCCTGGTTTTCTTCCTTTCAACTTGCAGAACTTCCTTTAGTATTTCTTGAAGTGCAGGTTTCTTATTGACATACTATTTTAATTTCTGTTTATCTGTGAATATTTTGAACTCTCCATCATTTTTGAATGCCAGTTTTGCTGGATAGAGAATTCGTGGCTGGAAGATTTTTTTCTTTTAGTATTTTAACTATGTCATACCACTGTCTTCTTGCCTCCATGGCTTCAAATGAGAAATCAGCACTTGATCTTATTGTGTTTCCCTTGTATGTGATGGTTCTCTTTTCTCTTGCTGCCTTGACTATTTTCTCTTTGTCTTGAGCATTGGACATTTTGACAAGTACATGTCTTGGAGTTGCCTGTTGGGACTTACACTGTTTGGAGTGTGCTTTGCTTCCTGGATCTGCACATCCATCTCAATAGGGTTGGGTAGTTTTCAGCCATTATTTCCTTCTATACTCCTTCTGTGCCCTTTCCCTTTTCTTCTCCTTCTGGGATGCCCATAATACATATGTTTGTGTGTTTTGTGTTGTTGGTTAAATTCCTGAGTCCCTGCTGGATTTTTTCTATTTTTTTGTCTATCTGTTCTACTATCTGTTTGATTTCAGCTATATTGTCTTCCACATCACTAATTCATTCTTCTGCCTGTTCAAATCTGCTGTTATGTGAATCCAGCATCTTTTTGATTTCTTGGATTGTGCCATTGATCACCATCATATCCATTATCTTTTTGCATATGTTTACAATTTCTTCAGTATATTCTCCCAGTATCTTCTTTATATCTTTAATCTCTTCCTTGACTTCATTATTTGGTCCATGATATTTGTTTGGAAATTTTCAATTAGTTGTTCAATGTTCTGCATCTCTTCCTGGTTTTTAGTTTGTTCATTGGACTGGTCCAGGTCTTCCTGTTTCTCAGTGTGGTTTGTAATTTTTTGTTGCCCTCTAGTCATCCTTTTATCTTGATGGGTTTATGCAGTTGTTTAGCTTCTCTCTCTGCTCTAGAGTTTAATTACCTGGTGGTTCTGTGTGAGTGTTAAATTTTCTCTTTGACACTTTTTCTTCCTATTTTATTTCCTTGCTTCTTTCTATGTTACCCTGACAACAAAAGATTAGTGCCAGAGGAATCAAAAGATATGGGAAAGGAAGAAGGATAATAGTAATATTGATAAAAGTTAGAAGAGGGGACACATAAGAATTAGTGAAAAGAATATTTAACTTATGTAGGCAGTGTAGAGTAATAGGAAAAAAATTGGAGTACCTACAATGGACTAGGAAACCAAACAAAGGAATATATATACAATGATTTAGAAGGCTAGAATGATGAGGAAGGAGAGAAAGAGGGAAGAAAGGACTGAAAGTAAAAAGTTAATATTAATTTAAAAAAGAAGAAAACAGAATAGATAGGATAGAAATTGATACCCTTAAGTTGTGGGATAATGTAAACTGTGGTGTGTAAGAACTACAACAGAAATAAGAAGGCAGAAAGATGAAGGAAGGGGAATAGATAGTTTGGGAGGCACAATCAATATAGACAGAGAATGGGAAATCACTGAAGAAGAAGAAGCACATCAAAGAATTGACAAGCTAGCCACACCTAATTAAAAAGAAGAAAAAAAAGAAGGAAAAAAGAAGGTGGGGGAGGAAAGAGGAAATAAAAGCAAGTGACAGCAAATAAATAGAGAAAAACCAAACAACCACACAAGCAAGCAGTCAAACAAAGCTAAGGAGAAACAGTGTTCCTTCTAGGGTCCTTGTGGAACCTCTCAGCCTGCTTGTGTTTATCAATCAATTTTTCTGTAGGATTCTATCTGCAGGTTTTGAGGCAGATTTTAGCTATTAAACTAAATTAAAAAGAAAATTTCACTTTTTAAAGTGACTGTCTTCTTTTTATTTTATTTTATTTATTTATTTATTTATTTATTGGCAAAATAACGGACCCCAAATAAGTCCTCTTCTAGAGGGTACCCTAACTAGGCTCATGGAAATTAATCAATCACTTCCCACTTCCTGGCCTCCCCAGGGGAGCTGAAGCTCTGATGCTTGTCAGTGCAGAACAATAAAATTGGCTGACTCTGCCACCTATGGAGCCAAGCCTCAGTGTCACTGGGCTGCTGGGTAAATCATGCTTCCTCAGTAGATTCGCCTCTCCCCTCAGTCTGCTGTTGCTTCAAGCCAGCTTATCTGCTCCCCAAAGCTATGAGGGAGTCCAGGAAGCCAAATCCAGAGAAGGTAAACCCCTCTCCACCTTCTGTCATCACCCTCCCTCTCTGGAGAATGCTCCCTCACACCTGGTTGCCGTGCAGGATTCGCTGCTCAAACCAGCCTTTTTCCCTGTGGGTAAGGTTCAGCTGTCTGTGTTAACCACCACAGACAGGCTCAAAACTCATGAGTCTCTTCCAATCAGTTCACGCTGTCAATCTGCCTGCAGATAGATGTACCAAGCTTCTCACTCCGTGCACCCACAGCACAGACCCTGGGGCAGGACCCTCTCCATAATGAGCCATCCTCAGAGAGCTAGTCAGTGAATGCTCTCCTAAACTGACACAATCTTGCCTTAGTAAATATTTTAATTTGCCAATCTCTAAAAGCAATTATCAATAGACAGGGAAGTAAAAAAACTAAACAGTTTTGAATGCTCATTTTTATGAGAGACACCATACTAGAATTATATAGTATTTAATCCACACATGCAATTTTTATCTTCTATAAGTTAAGGAATTTGATCTCCATGTTAAAGAAAAAAAGTAAAACTGACAACCTCCAACTCCCAAAGAAGCCCCTGTATTTCAACTGCTCATCCCCTCCCTACCCCAAAAGTGTCAAGTGGCCACTGGCTCCACCTCATTGTTATAATTTCTTCCATTGCTAGAATCACCATATGTGAACAAGAGAATACCATCAAGTCCATTCTAGTCCATAGTTCTTCCCCCAATCCTGAGGGGACTGGGATGGTGACGTCCACTCCAACTCCAAGTGAGAGAGGGCTTATATCCCATGGATATTGTGGGTGGGATGATCCTGCCTGCAGATGCAGGCCCTCTCCATTCCCTGGGATGGCCATTGCCCATCGTTGTCTCCTCACTAGGTGACTTGGATGAGTCCATTGAGCTGTAGGGTAGGAGTTGCAGCTCCACATAGATTTCATCCTGTGGTAATGGATGTAGGTCATTTTAAATCAGCACACACCACTCAGAACTGAGTGGGAGAGAGTGTGGTCTACAGTGTGAACTGTGGTCTATGGTTGGTGGCAAGGCTCCAGGATGTGTAAGTTCATTGAGGGTGGTGGGCCACACTTGTGGGAGATGTTTGTGTGGGATGTGGTGGGAGGTGTGGGAGGTGGGCAACATGGGAATCCCAGTGGGTTCCGTACAATTTTTTGGGTAATCTAAGCACCTCTTAAAATATATGTATATATATAAATAACATTTTTGTAAGCAAATACACATATAAGCATATATATTTATATATCATTTTGCAATTGTTTGTATGTATTGTGAGAATTTTGATTTTTACCCACAAAAAAATAAATTAAAAAAAAAAGTAAAACTGAGAGTACTTAAGAGAATTGGCCTTTCCAATTACCACCCCTTCCTCACATGTAGAATCTATCAATATTTGGAGAAGCAAGCAGGGATGTTGGGTTTTTTAAAAGCCACAATTACATAGAAAGCATATCTATACAAGGATATCTCTCTCTGTGATATCTGTGATTATTTGAGTAAGTGTTTCACAGCTGCTTTACTGAGTATTTATATATAGATATAAAATGTTAACCTTTTCCAATTTACTTGTTTTCCTTAATATGGTTCATTATTGTAATACATTTATGTAAATTCAGCCAAATGATTTTGTTAATCTGCTCATTTTCAGGCAAGTATACTTCCTTCCTTGTTAAAATTAATAATCATGCTTTTTCAAACTCAATTTGAATATTATAGGGTTCAGTTAGTTTCCATAAAATCTTTTCCTCTTTCTTTACCCAGAATTAGAAAACTCTTCACAGCTGGCTCTCCTTGTGTGTCCAGCTTTCAAAGCTGATTACCAATTGCTGAACTTTATCACATTTATTAAAACAAGTCTTTTTAAACATGTTGTTTCCCCTGAAAGGTGATTTCATTTGGCATCTTCCCTAATGGAAGCCTGAAAAGAATGATAACTACATCTCATTTACTCTACACAGAGGAGGAAGAAATCAGTAAGGTAGGGTGTGGGTGTCCCTTTCTCAGTGCTCTCAGACTTTAATAGACCTGTGAATCACCTGGAGAGCCCATTGAATTATCAGAACCTATGAACCCCATCAGAAACTGAGAGTCAGTGTGTCCTGATGGTGACCAGGTACTTGAATTTCTAACATGCTCTCAGGTGATGCTAAGGTTGCCGCTCTGAGAGCCACATCTGGAAATGTTTCCTTGGCTATCATGTATTTCTGTAAGAGAAACATAAATTTTCTAAAAAAAATGTATATGAATGATTCTATGATGAAGATATCCCAGAAATTTAGAAGTCAGTGTTTTTTATTTTTATGTTAGAAATTCAGACCTCTCATCACATCTCAGATATGCAATGCCTAGAGAATGGAAACAGTCTGTAGCTGCAGGCAGGATAATCCCATCCATCTTATCCATGGGCTATAAGCCCCTTCTCAATTGGAGGTGGAGTGGACATCACCATCCCAGACTCCTC
>JAKSZT010052292.1:2354193-2399128 GCA_026826555.1 Tolypeutes matacus | reverse complement strand
TAGAGACTGGGAAAAGGGTATGCATACTTTATATATTAGAATTCCTGCTACATGATAGGTGAGATGATGGAAAATGGAAATTTCATGCTTTGTGTGTTTTCTCCTTCTATGTCTTAAATTTGAATGTTTGAATGTGAATCTTATTTTCTATTAGCTTTCAGGACATGTCACACAGTCTGAACTCCTGAATCTGATTTTATGGGATGCCAACTCACCTGACCCACAATTTTTTCCATGGCTCCATGGCCAGCTGCTTTCTCAGAATGCAGTTTGAGAATCACAGATAATCATTTCATGGGCCATATAGCAGTGCAGTATCCTCTAAACCTTTAAAGGATTTTCTATGAATTATTCTCTTTCAAAATTCTCACATATCTGGAAGCACCTTTAGTATCCAAAGAGTCCAAATTGATGTTTACCTTCAATTGGTTTAGGGACTATGGGTTCATGTTAATGTCAGAAGTTTTGGATTTGTACATTTCAGGTCAACTAAGCTGTTTGTAGTGCCGCATTTATAATTTGATTCACTGACCATATTCTAAGGGACTATTCAATGCTAAGAATTAATAAGTGTTAAGAAAATTTTTGGGAAGCAGCTGTGGGTCAATCAGTAGGGCTCCCGTTTACCGTATGGTGCGGGCAAGCCCGCCCGCACTGCGCGGTTGGCTGACCTGGTGAGCACAAGCAGCAAGGGGGGGATAAATGAATAAATAAATAAAATCTTTAAAAAAAAAAAAAAAAGAAAAGAAAATTTTTAAGACATAATATCTCAGTACCAAGGAATCTAGATATCAATATGAAAGGAAATTAAAAACATAGCTAGAGTTTTCTTGGTTTAAAATACATTATTAAATTGCACCTACAGCAGAGATCATGGTATTCCAAGAGTCCCAAATCTTTGTATTATAAAATGACCTGCTAAGTCCATGTCTGCATTTCTAACTGCTGTATATGTCTGTATATGTCTATTAGGTCCAGATCCTCTAATGTAGTATCCAAAATATTTGTTTCTTTATTGTTTTTCTATCACGATGCTTTGTCTAAAGTGATAATGCTTTCTTAAAAACCCCCACTATAATTGTAGAGGCTTCTATTTCTCCACTTAGTTTTTCCAGTGTTTCCTTCATGTATTTTAAGGCACCCTAATTGGGTGCATAAGTGTTTATGATTATTCTTTCTTCTTGATAGATTACATCTTTTATTAATCTATAGTGTCCATCTTTGTATCCTACAATAGTTTTGCATTTAAAGTCTATTTTGCCTGATATTAGTAAATTTACTCTAGCCCTTTTGTGGCTATTGTTTCTTTGTAAAATTGTTTTCCAGCCTTTTACTTTCAGCCACCTTATATCCCTGGGTCTCAGGTAGGTTTCTGGTAGACAGCATGTAGATGAGTCATATTTCCTTATACATTCTGCCAGTCTGTGTCTCTTGACTGAGGAATTTAATCCATTAACATTCAATGTTATTACTGTTAAAGAATTATTTATATTAGCTAAATTTTCTTTGGGTTTATGTATGGCATATGTTGTTTTTATTTCTCTTTTTATATTTTTAGTTGTTCTCACACTCTTCTCCAGCTCTCTCTCTCCTGTTCTTTCCTTTCGACCTGCAGAACTCCGTTCAGTATTTCTTGAAGTGCAGGTTTTTTATTGACATACTCTCTTAATTTATGTTTGCCTGTGAATATTTTGAACTCTCCCTCATTTTTGAATGCCAGCTTTTCTGGATAGAGAATTCTTGGCTGGAAGCTATTTTCTTAACTATTTCATACCACTATCTTCTTACCTCCATGGTTTCTTATGAGAAATCACCATTTAATCTTATCAAGTTTCCCTTGTATGTGATGGTTCTCTTTTCTGTTGCCACTTTCAGTATTCACTCTTTGTATTGAGCATTTGACAATTTCACACGTATATGTTTTGAAGGAAGCCTGTTGGGATTTATACTGTTTGGAGTGTGCTGTGCTTCCTGGAAATGTACGTCAATCTCCCTCGTAGGGTTGGGAAGTTTTCAGACATTATTTCCTCCAATACTCCTTCTTTCCCTTTTCCCTTCTCTTCTCCCTCTGGGATGCCTATAATGCAAATGTTTCTGTGTGTTGCATTGTCATTCTAATGCCTGAGTCCCTGCTGGATTTTTCTATCTTTTTATCTATCTATTCTATCTATTTGATTTCAGATGTATTGTCTTCCACATTGCTGATCCTTTTCTCTGCCTGTTCAAATCTGTTGCTATTTGCTTCCAGTGTATTTTTTATTTCTTGATTTGTGCCATTCATCACCATCATATCCATTACCTTTTATGTTTTTATTATGGGTAAAAATCAAAATTCTCACAATACATACAAACATTTGCAAAATGATATATAAATATATATGCATATATGTGTATTTGCTTACAAAAATGTTATTTATATATATATATATAGACATATATTTTAAGAGGTGCTTAGATTATCCAAAATATTACATGGAACCTTTTTATGTGTGTTTACAACTTCTTCAGTGTGTTCTAGTGTCTTCTTAATCTCTTCTCTTAATCTCTTCCTGCAAGTAATTAAGTTGATTCATGGTATTTGTTTGGACATCTCTGATTAGTTGTTCCAAGTTCTGCATTCCTCTAGGTTTTTAGTTTGTTTGTTGGAGTGAGCCATTCCTTCCTATTTCTTAGTATGGCTTGTTAGTTTTTGCTGGTGTCTAAGAATCTGTTTATCTTGGTGGGTTTTATTCAGTTGATTAGCTTTTCTCGCTATTCTATGGTTTTATTTTGTTGTTTTTGAGTGTGGTATGGTTTCACTTTGACACTTCATTCTTCTTATTCTACTTCCTTGCTGTTGTCTATGTTTCCTTGAAAAAAAATTTAGGATCAGAGGAAAGGAAAACGATGGGAAGAGGAAAAAAATAGTAATAATAATAGTAAAAGGTAGGAGAAGAACTGTACAAAACCTAGGAAATTCAGTAATTAACATGAGTAAGAAGTACAGAGGATTAAGATTAGAAAAGTAGAATAGACATAGTGACACAAGAGACAGAATAGTGGAAAATATAGGATGAACTAAGAGGCTGGAATGCTTAGAAGAGGGGAAAGAAAAGTGAGAAAGGAAAATGAAGAAAGGGAAAGAAAACAGAGAAAAAAAGGAAAGATAAAGAAATAAAAACAAGAAATATTGAAGACCAAACAAAAAGCAGTGGAATGAAAGAACAACAAAAGAAAGCAGATGATATAAAGATGAAGAAGAGATAAGAAATAGCATAGGTAGAAAAAAAATCAGTAAAGAAATGAAAAAAAGAAGAAACAAACAGAAACAAAGGAAGGGGAAACACAACAAACAGTAATCAAGACAGCAGCAACTCGTTTTAAAAAAAGGAGAAAGAAAAACATTTAAAAAATGAAAATACACATAGAAAAACAGCTTTTTCTCTTAGATCTCTAAGGATCTTCTCAAGCTGCTGGTATTCATCAATCACCCTGCAACCTGCCCTGTGAAGGTTTTGAATCTGGTTTTAGTCAGTAAAATATGGAAAATTTAAAAAGGAACCCAAGAAAAACTAATACATAGAGAATGTCTATATGTTCCTTGTTATAAAGATTCAGATGTACGCTTGATAGCCCAGTGGGTCACTTCTCAAAGAAGAGACAAGAGTCTAACTAGGGACCTCGTATACATTAGGCAGGAATTCTTCCACTGAGCTAACCTGTCTCCTTAAGTTATTTAGCATTTCAGACGGCTATGGATCCTTTTTCCCTTGGGCAATTTAGATTCTCTGCCTTCCACTGGAATCCTGCTGATCAATAAACTGTCTATCTCTGTGTTCTCTCTGATATAATTCCTCTCTTTACCTAAGCAGCTGGGCATTTCAGCTTGCCTGAGGAGATCCCCCTCCCTATACCTGTCGATTCAGGATCCCTTCTGAATTTCAAGGGGGTTTCCGCTGGCTAAACTCACCACAAAGAAACCACTCCCCACCCTCCCAGACCCCTCTTCCTCTGGAACCAGTGTATCCACATAGGCATTTTGTCCTGAGGGTGGGATGTATGTGCCTCTTCTAGCTACAAGAGTGAGAAACTCATGATTTTCCTTTGGCTTCTTTACCTTCCAGTACCCTCATAGAAGAATCTGATCACCTTCTCATTCTATTTATATCCAAATGAGCTGGCAGGGAGGAAGACATCTGCTCTCCTCTTGGTTAGATACAATTTGCCAGGAGTCCGAAACAATACTAAAAAAGAACAAGTTGTAGAATATGATTTCAAATCAAAAGTGTATTGTACTGGCATTATGATAGAAATATTGGCCAATGGATCAGAATTCAAAAGTCCAGAATTAGACCTACACATCTACAGACAATTGATCTTTAACAGGGGTGCCAAATACATGCAATAGGGAAAGAATGGTCTCTTCAAAAATTTGTGTTTAGGTGAATGGATAAACAAATGCAAAAGATTGAATTTGTACTTAATCCTCACACCATACACAAAAATTTACTCAAAATGGATAAGGTAACTAAATATAAGCATTAAACACATAAAAATATTTGAGGATAACATAAGGTAAGTCTTTATGACCTGGGAATTTACAAATTTACAGTTCATTCGTTTTTTTAATTATTAGTTTTTTATTTAAAAAGAAACTTTGGATTACATTAAAGCTACATAAAGAATAAGGGATTCTCATATGCTCCACACCTTCCCCCATCCACACTTTCCCACATTAACAACATCCTTCATTAGTTTGGTACATTCGAAACAATTGATGAACACATATTGAAGCATTGCTACTAACCATGTTCTAGAGTCCAGACAATAGTTCACACTCTCTTCCACACAATTCTGAAAGTCATGACAAATTCAATGCCCTGAAACTGTCTCCATATTACACTTATTCTTCCCTCTCCCATCCCTCATAATCTTTGGTGGTCACTGCCTTTATATCAATGATAAGAGTCTTCCATTGCTAGAATAATAATAAGTCTATAGTAGAATAATAATATCTTTACTTTAGTCCATTGTTCATTGCTCGATCTTGAGGACTTTGGCATGGTGATACCCACTCAGATTCCAACTGAGATGGTGCTTAGATCCCATGGGGCAGATGGATGGAACTATCTTGCTGTTAGTTGTAGACACTCTCTGTTCCTTAGGATAGGTGTCATTCATCATCATCTCCTTGTTAGTTGTCCTGGGTGAGTCCAAAGACCTGGAAAGTAAGTGTTTAAACTCTGCTGAAATTCAGGGCTCAACTGGCATGTGAATGGACAAAAGATTTGAGTCTTGGGACATATATTTATCAAGTATAGTACTAATTTAAGTTCAAATAAAAGAGGCAGAAAAATCATATGTAGAAATTCTATAAATGAGTCTATGTCTGTTACACTTGGGAGCCCAAATTCCAAAGTAAGGCCCAGTGACAAGGTGCCAAATTAATGAGATGTCTGCCTTGCTTATAGTTGTCTATAGATGTATATATATTATGGATGTCTGTAGAACTGTCAGAAGCCCCACAATTTGAGGCACCATTTATTGTGGCCATCAATGAGATCTTGCTGAGACTTGCATAAGCATAACCTCTGGAATGACCTTCTAACTCTGAAATCTCTTAGCCATAAAACCTCAATTATATTTACCATTTCCTCCTTTTGGGTCAAGATCTTTTTCCAGAGGGATTGCTAGTTGGTGCTTGGTAATAATTCCTCAGTTCCAGGGAGGCTCATCCCCAGGAGTCATGTCCTACAGCAGGGCCTTGGAAGGTAGTGTGTTTATTTGCTGAGTTTGGCTTAGAGAGAGGCCACATTTAAGCAACAGGGAGGCTTTCAGGAGGTACCTCTTATACAGCACATAATACTATGCTAAGTTTCAATTTCACAAGAAATATTCACAAGTACAATCATCAATATCACGGTTCTGGCATAATGGTCTTTTTTCCTTTACTAGGCAATGCCCTTGCATTTGGAGGATTCTTGCTGTCTTATTATAGAATGTAACAGATCTCCCCAGGATAGGAATTCAATAATCTTTCAGTTATTGTGTGGATATCCACCCACAGAGACAATGTCCCATTAATATTTGAATATATTCATATGTCTTAGAGGCATGGCCCAGTTGAACCCTTTCCCATGCATCCCCCATTACTGACACCCCCCACCAGTGATCTTTCTCTGCCAATTTTTTTGCTCTTCTGTGATCCAAAACCTCTTCAGAAATGAAGCCAACACAATGACCAATTAGATATGACACCAAAAGTACGTGCAACAAAAGAAAAAAGGGATAAATTTAGCCTCATCAAAATTAAAACTTTTATGTATTAAAAGATAGTATCAAGAAAGTGTCAAGTAAACCAATAAAAAGAGAGAAAATAGTGGCTTAATATTCAGAATATATAAAGAACTATAACAACACGACAACAAAAAGACATAGGCCCTAAGTAAAAAATGCAAAAAAGGACTTGAGCAGACATTTTTCCAAAGAAGATACACAAATGGCCTGTAAGCATATGAAAAGATGCTCAACATCATTATCTACCAGAGACATGCAAATTAAAACCAAAATGAGTTATCTCCCTCCCCTCCAAAGATGTCTGTTAGTACAAATGAAAAGGAAAATAACAAGTGTTGTTGAGTATGTCTTGAAACTCTTGTGCATTGTTGGAGGGAATGACAATGACTCAGCTACTGTAGAAGGTAATAAAACCATTCCTCAAAAATTAAATATTTAATCATCATATGACCTTGGTATATACCCAAAACTGTGGAAAAAGACTTTCAAAAAGATATTTGTTCTCCAATGTTGATAGCAGCATCACTTCCAAGAGCCAAGACATGATAACAACCCAAGTGTCAGTCAACAATGATTAGGTAGACAAACTGGTACATACACGCAGTGGAATATTTGGCTCTATGAAGGAATGAAGTCCTGAGAATTGTTACAATATGGGTGACACTTGAAAACATTATGGTAAGTGAAATAAGCAAGGAACATAGGGACAAATATCATATGATTTCATTTACATTAGATATCTAGAAATAGCAAATTTGTAGAGACAGAAGCTAGATGCGATGGTTTGAGGCTGTATGGACACCAGAAAGGTATATTTTTGAGGCTTGTCTATTCCTGCAGGTATAAACCTATTATGGTATTGTGATAGGATATTTTGGTTAGATTACTTCAGTTAAGGTGTGGCCAAGGATGGGTCTTAATCTTCTTATTGGAGTCCTTTATAAATTGGTTGAATACAGAAAGAGAGAGAGAGAAAGAGAGAGAGAGAAACCATGGAAGCCAGCAGCTAAAAGCAACAAAACTGGGAGCAGAAGGAAGAGAACAGCAGATGGTGCCATGTGCCTTCTCATGTAACAGAGGAGTCCAGTATCGTCAACAGCCAGTCTTCAGGGAGAAAGCATGACCTGATGATGCCTTGATTTGGAAATTTTCACAACCTCAGAACTGTAAGCTTGTAAGATAATAAAATCCCATTATAAAGGCCAACTCATTTCTGTCATGTTGCTTTGGGCAGAATTAGCATACCAGAATACTGAATTCGATGTTACCAGAGAATGGGTCGAGGGAGGGAAGGGGGAGGTTTTTCTTGGTAGATGTAGCATGTTTGTAAATGAAAACTAATTTAAAAAGAGAAAGAGAGAGAGAGAGAGAGAGCAAAGAAACAGACGAACCCTCTGCACTTCACAGAGGTTCTCAGTGTTTAGGGTGCCAGGGAATGCCCCAGTGTCTTTGGGTTTATGGCTCTGGCATGGAGCCAGCAGGCAACCTTTTGTTAAAAATATTTTATTGTGGTTGATATATATATTTTCACACAACAAAAAATTCCCATTTTAATCACATCTATGTGTACATTTCAGTGATATTATGTAATTGTTATGTAATATTGTTATCAGTACAACCATCCATTATCAAAACTTTTCCATCACTACAAATAGAGACTCTGTACCCATCAAGCAATAACTCCCCATTCCCCCTACCCCTCTGTCTCTTTGTATTTGCTTACACATATCATCTTTCACTACATTCTTCCAGATTGCTTCCAACATCCTACCTGCTTCCTCCCTATTGTACATACTAACCATATTTAAAGTAAATTTTTCCAACTAGCTTTCTTCTTCAATAGACTAAACGCTATTTGTTTACTATGATACATTCCTGGCCACTTTTCCCCTAGCTATTTTTTACTGCATTTTCCTCATCACTTACTCAAAGCTTAATATCTTGAACCATGATGTCCTTCCTTACCTGGTCAATATTTGTTGCTACAACCTTCTTTCACTGATTGCATTCTAATAGCCAGTCACTAATTATATAAGTACTCTTGATTGCTGCTATCTTCTCTATAGATATTGTCATTGTTGGTTGCATTCGGGTTCTTTGGATTTGGTCTCTTCCTAACTGCCATTGCATTAATTTTCACTCTGCTATCTTGGTGGCTGGTTACTGTCTTATACTTTTAATTATAATTTTTTAGATTTTTTTTTTTTTGTTTTGACACCCAGAAGGCAGGATTTTAGAAGGATATTTGTAAGATTCTGAGGAAGAGGGTCAGCTCACCCTCTTTGAGAAACTTTGACTTAGTGGGATCGGTAGGACCACATTCCTTATCTCTTATTTGCTGTATGATCATGAATAATGTAACACTCCTCCCTCATTTGTTTGAAATGGAGAATCAGGAGTACATATTTCATAGTGATTTCTTAAAATAAGGATTGTAAAGCTCCCAGCCTGAAGGCAGAGGTATTGAAGGTACTAATTACTTTTATCTTTTCCCTTCCTTTTTTGATTTCTGTGGGCTTCATGTTTATTTTTCTTTCCTAGTTGTATTCAATACTATATAACATGTGCTATGCACAGCACTTTACATGAATTATCTCATTCAGAAATAATTGGGTGAAGTGGCTACTAGCCCCTACTACCCATGTTTCACAAATGAGAAGTAGAGGTGAACTGAGGCATGGTCAGTATGGTAGCACAATGTTGTGAACATAATTAATGGCACTGGATTATCTATTTGAATGGGGTTAAAAGGGGAAATTTTAAGTTGCATATACTTTATTAGAATAAAAATTTTTTAAAGTACATGGAACTGCATTATATAACCAGTGAATCCTGAGTTAAACCATGAGCCATAGTTAATAATGCACTTTATTATTATTTTTTTTAATTTAGTAGTATTTTTTTATGGGTAAAAATCAAAATTCTCACAATACATACAAACATTTGCAAAATGATATATAAATATATATGCATATATGTGTATTTGCTTACAAAAATGTTATTTATATATATATATACATATATTTTAAGAGGTGCTTAGATTACCCAAAATATTACACAGAACCCACTGGGATTCCCATGTTGCCCACCTCCCACACCTCCCACCACATCCCACACAAACATCTCCCACAGTGTGGCCCACCACCCTCAATGAACTTACACATCCTGGAGCCTTGCCACCAACCATAGACCACAGTTCACACTGTAGACCACACTCTTTCCCACTCAGTTCTGAGTGGTGTGTGCTGATTTAAAATGGTCTACATCCGTTGCCACAACAGTACTCAGGACAAACTCCAACTCCCAAAGAAGCCCCTGTATTTCAACTGCTCATCCCCTCCCTACCCCAAAAGTGTCAAGTGGCCACTGGCTCCACCTCATTGTTATAATTTCTTGCATTGCTAGAATCACCATATGTGAACAAGAGAATACCATCAAGTCCACTCTAGTCCATAGTTCTTCCCCCAATCCCGAGGGGACTGGGATGGTGATGTCCACTCCAACTCCAAGTGAGAGAGGGCTTATATCCCATGGATATGGTGGGTAGGATGATCCTGCCTGCAGATGCAGGCCCTCTCCATTCCCTGGGATGGCCATTGCCCATCGTTGTCTCCTCACCAGGTGACTAGGATGAGTCCATTGAGCTGTAGGGTAGGAGTTGCAGCTCCACCTAGATTTCATGCACACCTGGCACATAGGTAGGCGGGAGGCTCCAGTCTCTGGAAGTATACCTAAAAACTCCAGCATCACATATAGGTTTGAATAGAAGGGACTGGTGAACTATGTGCAGGGAGGACTTATTTGAGTCTAATTCTGTCACTCTCAGGAGCACAGATTCCAAAATAGAACCCACTGATAAGGCATCAGTCTCTGGGTCTATCCCCCCTTATATAGGACCAGGGTTTCTCCGGAGCTCTGAGGAACCCCACTGAGTGGGGTGATAGGCACTTAGATGTTCTATGAGCTCCTACTGAGCTGTGCATAAGAGCTACCTCTGGGATGACCTCCCGACTCTCTTTGAAGTCTCTTAGCCACTTGAACTCATTTGTCTTTACCATTTCCCCCTTTTATTCAAGGTCTTTTTCCAGTTGCATTGCCAGTTCATGCTTGGCAGCAATCCCTTGGTGCCAGAGATGCTCAATCTAGGGATTCATGTCCCATGCTGGGAGGAATGTAATGCATTCATATGCTGAGTTTGGCCTAGAAAGAGGCCACATTTGAGCAACAAGGAGGTTCTCATGAGGCAACCCTTAGGCATCCCATAACAATAGGCTAAGTTTCAATTTCAAGAGCCAAGACTCATAAGGCTAGTCATCAATATCAGTGGCCCCTCATTGGATCATCCTCCTTCACTATTCACTGTGCCTGAACTTGGGGGACTGTTGATGCTTCCTTAGAGAATGTGGCAGAGCTCTCTAGGATAGGAATTCAGTATTCTCTCATTTATTGAGTGTCTCTCCACCCACTGTGACAATGCCCTGTGAACATTTGAAACATTTTCATATACCTTACATAGATGCACAGTTGAACTTCCTCCCATGCATCTCTCATCCCTGACACCCCACACCAATGATCCTCCCCCACCCCAATTGTAACCCTTCTGTGATCTAAAGCTTCATCAAAGATGAAGCCGTTACAACAGCCAAATACAAGAAATAGGAAAATGAAACAATAATGATAACGTTAAATATAAGAGAAAAAATACATAAAAACTTTTAAAAAACTAAAAATTAAATTAAATTAAAAGATTGAGATATTTTAAAAATTGAAAAATATTGAAAAAAAATTTTTTGACATTTTGCATTTCATCAGTGAACTATCTGTTGTCCAGTCTATACCGTGGCACCTTCCCTCTCTCATTCCCCAGTGTCTCACTATTTTTCATTTTGTTTTCAAAGAAGTTTTAGGTCGTAGCAAAGTCAGACAGAATACAAGAGACTCTCATTTACCCAACATCCTTCCCCTTTCCTCCCCCCCCCATATTAATACCTTTTTATATGTGGATGTTAGCATTGTTATAACTGATATACAACTAGTGAAATATAGCTATTAAACATTGTCAATGGTTTACACTATGGTTTATATTTTCAACTGTATACTTTTATAAATTTTAATGATATTTACCATGTCCTGTGTCCATCACTGTAAGGTAATGAAGAACATTTCCACTGACCACTAAACATCAGCTGTTCAATCTACTCCATTCCTCCCTCTCCATTTCCCGGGGCCCATGAAAACCCCCTGGCTTGAATCATTGGATAACAAGATTCATAGTTACATGCAGCAAGAAGTCTTGACACACTGGGTTGTCCTCCCCTATTAGGAACCACCATTGCTCTTGAGAGACTCCAGCCTGTCTATTTCTGAACAAATCAGTCCTCCCAAAGATAAGAGACCAACTCTTTCCCGCTCATTATGTGGGTCCCCACCCACTCATACAATGCATTATGACCGAATGAACACTCACACCGTTCCGTTCCTAGAAGCCTGTTCCAGGTGTGCCCTGTCCAGAATGCCTCCCCAACCAACATCCTAAACCAGTGACCCTTCCTTGTCATATTGCCATAAGAGCATTCCCACCTCTGTACTTTCAACCTCACACCCACAAATGTGCAGTATTCACCTGCTCCCTCTATCAACCCTCCCCCAAGTAGCCTGGACTTTCTAACCCACCCTTCCCAATTTACCCACCTGTCAACTCTGCACCACCCAGCACAATAATATCACTACCCTCCTGTCCTATCCCTTCAATATGCAACTATATTCTTTCACTTTACAGTAGATTACATCCATATGTGGGATGGCTCACAACATTCTCTTCTCTTTCTATTTCTTGTAAACCTATCTTACAGACAATAGCTCTCTGAGACTGCACAATTTCCTTAATTCATGTCAGTGAGGTCATGCACTGTTCATCCTTCAATGCCTGGCTTGCTTCACTCAACATAATGTCTTCAAGACTCATCCATGTTATCCCATGTGTTAGCACTTTATTCCTTCTTACAGCTGAGTAGTATTCCATTATATGTATGTACAACATTTTGTTTATCCATTCATCTGTTGATGGGTACCTGGCTTGGTTCCAACTTTGGCAATGGTGAATAATGCTGTTATGAACATTGGTGTGCCTATATCTGTTCATGTCTTTGCTCTCAATTCTTCAGGGTATATACCCAGCAGTGGAATCGCTGGACCATATGGAAGTTCTACAGTTAGTTTTTTGAGGAGCTGCCAATCTGTCCTCGACAGTGGCTACACTATTTCACATTCCACCAGCAGTGGATGAGGGTTCCCATTCCTCTACATCTTCTCCAACTCATATAATCTTCCGTTTTTTTCAGTAACCGCCATTCTAATGTGTGTAAGATGGTATCTCATTGTAGTTTTGATTTGCATTTCCCTAGTAGCTAGAGATGCTGAGCATCTTTTCATGTACTTTTTAGACACTTGTATTTCTTCCTTTGAGAAGGGTCTTTTCAGGTCAATTGCTCATTTTTTAAATGGTTGTTTCTCTTTTTATTTTCAAGGTGTAGGATTTCTTTATATATGCAGGATATTAGACTCCTATCAGATACATGGTTGCATAATATTTTCTCCCATTAAGTAGGCTGCCTTTTTGCTTTTTGATAATGTCCTTTGAGATGAAAAAATTTTAATTTTGAGGAGATCCCATTTATCTATTTTTTCTTTTGCTACTCATGCTTTAAGTATGAAGTTCATGGAACCATTTTCTGTTACAAGATCCTGTAGATGTTTCCCTACATTATCTTCCAAGGCCTTTATAGTCTTGGCTCTTATATTTATGTCTTTGATTCATCTCGAACTCATTTTTGCATAAGATGTGAGATAGTGTTCCTCTCTCATTCTTTTGGATATGTATATCCAGTTCTCCATGCACCATTTTTTGAAGAAGCCATTTTCTCCCAATTTAGTGGGCTTGGTGACCTTGTCAAATATCAGATAACTGTATACATGAGGATCTATATCAGAACTCTCAGTTTGGTTCCATTGGTCAGTATGTCTATCCTTGTGCCAATATCACGCAGTTTTGACCACTGTATCCTCGTAGCATGTTTTAAAGTCAGGTAGTGTGACACCTCTAACTTCATTTTTCTTTTTCAACATGTCTTTGGTGATTCGAAACCTCTTACCCTTCCAAATAAATTTTGTAGTTAGTTTTTCCAATTCTTTAAAAAAATACAGTGTTGGTTTTTATTGGGATTGCATTAGATCTGTAGATAAGTTTAGGTAGGATAGAAATCTTGCTGATGTTTAGTCTTCTTATCCATGAACAGAGAATATTCTTCCATTTATTTAAGTTTTCTTTGATTTCCTTTAACATTGTTGTGTAGTTTTCTGTATATAAGTCCTTTACATCTTTAGTTAAATTGATTCCTATCTATTTGATTCTTTTAGTTACTATAGTAAATGGAATTTTTTTTCTAGATTTCCTCCTCATATTGCTCATTATTGGTGTACAGAAATGCTACTGATTTTTGAGCATTGATCTTATAGCCTGTGACTTTACTGAACTCCATTATGAGTTCCAGAAGCTTTGTTGTAGATTTCTCAGTGTTTTCTTTGTATAAAATCATGTCGTCTGCAAATAGTGAAATTTTTACTTCTTCCTTTCCAATTTGGATGCCTTTTATATCTTTTTCTTGACTCAGTGATCGAGCAAGTACTTCTAAGACAATGTTAAATAGGAGCAGTTATGGTGGGCATCCTTGTCTTGTTCCTTATCTTAGAGGGAAAGATTTCCTCAATGAAGATGATGTTAGCTGTGGGTTTTTCGCATATACCCTTTATCATGTTCAGAAAGTTTCCTTCTATTCCTATCTTTTGCAGTGTTTTTATCAGGAAAGGGTGCTGTATTTTGTCAAATGCTTTTTTTTGCATTATAGAGATGATCATGTGATTTTTTTTCTTTCAATCTGTTTATGTGGTGTATTATATTGATTGATTTTCTTATGTTGAACCATCCTTGCATACCCAGGATGAAACTCACTTGGTCATGGTGTAAATTTGTTTGATATGTTGTTGAATGTGATTAGCAAGTATTTTGGTGAGGATTTTAGCCTCTAGGCTCATTAGAGAGATTGGGCTAAAATTTTCCTTTCTTTTGGCATCTTTGTTTGGCTTTGATATTAGGGTAATGTTGGCATCATAGAATGAGTTAGGCAATGTTCTTTCTACTTCTATTTTTTGGAAGAGCTTAAGTAGAATTGGGGTTAGTTCTTTCTGGAATGTTTGGTAGAATTCACATGTGAAGCCATCTGGTCCTGGGCTCTGCTTAGTTGGGAGGTTTTTGTTGACTGAGTCTATCTCATTACTTGTAATTGGACTGTAGAGTTCAACAATTTCTTCTTTCTTCAATGTAGGCTGCTTGTGAATTTCTAGGAATTAATCTATTTCCTCTAAATTATTATTTAGAGGAATATAATTTTTCAGTGTATCCTCTTATGAGTCTCTTAATTTCTTTGGGGTCAGTGGTGATATCCTCTTCCTCATTACTTATTTTGCATATTTCCATCTGCTCTCTCTCTCTTTTTTTTTTTGTTAGTCTGTCTAAGGCTTTGTCAATTTTATTGATCTTCTTGAAGAACCAAGTTTTGGTTTTGTTTATTTTTTCTACTGCTTTCATATTTTCTGTTTCATTTAGTTCTGCTCTAATCATTGTTATTTCCTTCTTTCTACTTGCTTTTGGGTTGGTTTGCTGTTGTTTTTCCAATTCCTTATGGTGTGCAGTTACCGCTTCAATTTTAGCTCTTTCTTCTTTTTTGATATATGTGTTTATGGCTATGAATTTCCAGCTCAGTACAACTTTCGTTGCATCCAATAGATTTTGATATGTTGTGTTGTCATTTTCATTTGTTTCAAGGTAGTTACTGATTTCTTCTGAGATTTCCTCCTTGACCCACTGTTTGTCTAAGAGTGTGTTGCTTAACTTCCATATCTTTGTGCCTAATCTGGTTCTATGGTCCTTAGTTGACTCCAACTTCATTCCATTATGGTCAGAGAAATTACTTTGTATAATCTCAATCTTTCTGAATTCATTGAAAGTTGTTCTGTGGCCTAGCATGTGGTCTATATTGGAGTATGATCCATGTGCTCTTGAGAAGAATGTATATTCCAGTGCATTTAGGTGTAGCTTTCTGTGTATGTCTCTTAGGTCCAGATACTCTAATGTATAATTCAGAGTTTTTGTTTCTTTATTGATTCTCTGTTGAGATGCTCTGTCTAATACTGGTAAGGGTGTATTAAGTTCCCCCTCTATAATTGTAGAGACATTTATGTTTCCACTAAGTCTTTCCAGTGTTTATCTCATATATTTTGAGACACCCTGATTAGGTGCTAAATGTTTATGATTATTCATTCTTTTTGAAATATTACCCCTTTTACTAATATATAGTGTCCATCTTTGTCTCTTACAATACTTTTTCACTTAAAGTCTATTTTGTCCAATATTAGTATAGCTACCCCCTGCCTTTTTTTTTTTTTTTTTTTTTTGGTTTTTTTTTATTGTAAAATTTTTTTTCAACCATTCACTATCAACCTTCTTGAATCCTGGGCCTAAGGTGTGTTTCTTGTAGACAACATATAGATGAGTCATATTTCCTTATCCATTCTGCCAATCTGTGTCTCTTGACTGGTGAGTTTAATCCATTAACATTCAGTGCTACTACTCTTAAGGAATTTCTTACATGAGTCATATTTTCTTTGGGTTTATGTATGTCATATGTTGTTTTTATTTCTCTTTTTGTCTTTTTAGTCATTTTTACACTCTCCTCCAACTCTCTCTCCATTGTTTTTTCCTTTCAACCTGTAGAACTTCCTTTAGTATTTCTTGAAGGGCAGATTTCTTATTGGCATACTCTCTTAATTTCTGTTTATCTGTGAATATTTTGAACTTTTCATCATTTTTGAATGCCAGCTTTGCTGGATAGAGTATTCGTGGCTGGAAATTTTTTTTCTTTTAGTACCTTGACTATGTCATACCACTGTATTCTTGATTCCATGATTTCAAATAATAAATCAGCACTTAATCTTATTGAGCTTCCCTTGTATATGATGTTTCTCTTTTTTCTTGCTGCCTTGAGTATTTTCTCTTTGTCATGAATATTGGACTTTTTGACAAGTATACATATTGGAATAGGCCTGTTGGGATTTATAATGTTTGGGGTGCACTGTGGTTTCTGGACATATACATCCATCTCCCTCAGTAGGGTTGGGAATTTTCAGCCCTTATTTCCTTCAACCCTCCTTTTGCTTCTTTTCCCTTCTCTTCTCCCTCTGGGATGAGTATAATGCTTATGTTTGTGTGATTCGTGTTGTCTTTTAAATCCCTAAGTCCCTACTGGATTTTTTCTATCTTTTTATCTGTTTGTTGTACTTTCTGTTTGATTTCAGAGATACTGTCTTTCACATCACTAATTATTTCTTCTGCCAGTTCAAATCTGCAGTTATGTAATTCCAGTGTTTTTTTTATTTCTTGCATTGTGCCACTCATCACCATATATCTGCTGTCTTCTTATGTATTGTTTAAATTTCTTCAGCATGTTCTCCCAGTGTCTTCTTAATATCCTTAATCTCTTCCTTCACTTCATTAAGAACTACAAAACATTGTTAAAAGAAATCAAAGAAGACTTAAATAAGTGGAAGAATATTCCCTGTTCATGGATTTTTTTCTAAAACATCATTAAGATGTCTATCTTACATAAACTAGTCTACAGATTTATTTGCAATCCCAATAAAAGTCAACCCAATATTTTTTAATGAATTGGAAAAACTATCTACACAATTTATTTGGAAGGGCAGGAGGCCCTGATTAGCCAAATACATATTGAAAGAGTAAAATGAAATCTGAGGAATCATGCTACCTGATATTAATGCATACTACAAAGCTACAGTGGTCAAAACAGCATGGTGTTGGTGCATGGATAAACATACAGACCAATGGAACCAAATTGAGATTTCTGATATAGAGCCTCACATATACAGTCATCTCATATTCGACAAGAACACCACACCCCCTCAACTGGGAGAGATTGGCCTCTTCAACAAATGGTGCTTGGAGAACTGGATATCAATATCCAAAAGAATAAGAGAGATACACCATCTTACACCTTATACAAAAATCAACTAAGAATTGATTAAATATCTAAATATAAGAGCCAAGTCCATAAAGACATTGGAAGATAACGTAGGGAAGCATCTACAGGACCATGTAATAGTAGATGGTTTCATGAACTTCGCACTCAAAGCACGAGCAGCAAAAGAAAAAAGAGATTAATGGGATCTCCTCAAATGATGAACTTTTGCACCTCAAAGGACATTATCAAGAAAGTAAAAAGGCAGCCTACACAATGGGAGAAAATATTTGGAAACCATATGTCTGACAGGAACCTAATATCCACTGCATATAAAGAAATCCTGCACCTTGAAAATAAAAAGACAAACAACCCATATAAAAATGGGCTAATGACTTGAAAAGACACTTCTTCAAGAAGAAATACAAATGGTTAAAAAGCACATGAAAAGATGCTCAACATCACTAATAAGGGAAATGCAAATCAAAACTACAATGAGATACCACCTTACAGCCAATAGACTGGTGGCTATTAAAAAACAGAGGACTATAAGGGTTGGAGAGGTTTTGGAGCAATAGGAACCCTCATTCAGTGCTGGTGGGAATGTAGAATGTTACAGCCATTGTGGAGGACAGTTTGGTGGTTCCTCAAAAAACTAACTCTAGAACTGCCATGTGACCCAGCAATTCCACTGCTGGGTATTATATACCCAGAAGAGATGAAAGCAAAGACATGAACAGATATATGCACACCAATGTTCATAGTGGCATTATCACTATTGCCAAAACTTGGAATCAACCAAAATGCCAATCAACAGATGTATTGATAAACAAAATTCGGTACATACATACAATGGAATATTACTCAGCTGTAGGAAGGAATAAGGTACTAATGCACCGGATAACATGGATGAATCTTAAGGACCTTATGTTGAGTAAAGCAAGCCAAGCATTGAAAGATGAACAGTACATGACCTCACTGATATGAATTAAGCAAATTGAGCAGATTTAGAGAGCTATTGTCTGTAAGATAGGTTTAAAGAAAAGAGAAAAGGAGGAGAAGGTTGTGAACCAACACCCATATAGATGTGATGTATGGTCAGGTGAAAGTGTGTATTTCTGCATTAAAGGGATATGACATGAAGGTAGTGATATTATTGGGCTGGGTGGTGCAGTGTTGACAGGTGAGTAGATTGAGGAGGAAGGGTTGGAAGGTCGAGGGAACTGGGGGGGAGGGTTGGGAGAGGGACCAGGTGAACACTGGGGATTTGTGGATATGTGTTTGAAAGTACTAAGTTGGGAATGCTCTTATAACAATATGATAAGGAATGGTTACTGGTTTAGGGTGTTGGATGGGAGAATATTCAGGACAGGGTGCACATGGACTAGGCTTCTAGGGAGTGTGTGAATGATCATTTTTCCATAATGTGTTGTATCAGTGGGTGGAGAACCACATAATGAGCCAGAAGGTGTTGGACACCCATCCTGGAGTGGACCTATTTGTTAATGAACATAGAGGCAGGAGTCTCTCGAAAGCATGGGCAGTTCCTAATAAAACCAGTGTGTGAGGACCTCAGTGTTGTTGCAAGTAACTCTGAATCTTGTCATCCAAGGAGTGAAGCCAGTGGTCGCCATGGGCCCTGAGGGGAGGGGGAGGGGGTATAGAATAGAGTGAACAGGGAGTATTTAGTCGACAATGGAAGTTTTCTACATGATATTGCAATAATGGACACAGGCCATGTTAAAAATCATCAAACTTTATAAAAGTGTATAGTCTATAATGTAAACCATAATGTAAACCATCGGCCATGTTTTGTAGCTACGTTTCACTATTTGTATATCAGTTATAATAAAGGTACCATCCACATATAAAAAGGTATTACTACATGAAGGGAGAAAGGGAGAGGATGTTGGGTATATGAAAGTCCCTTGTATTCTGTATGTGACTTTATTGTAACCTAAAACTTCTTTGAAAACAAAATGAAAAATAGTAAGACATTGGGGAATAAATGGAAGAAAATGCCACTGTACATACAGATCACCAGATATTACAGTGATAAAAGGCAAAATGTCAAAAGTAATTTTTAAAAATATTTTTCATTATTTTTTAATATCCCAACCTTTTAATTTTATTTTCTTTTTCATTTCCTAAAAATTTTTATGTATTTTATTTCTTACCTTTCAAACTGTCATTCTTGTTTCATTTTCCTATTAATTGCATATAGCTATTTTAATGGCTTCATTTTTGAATAGGCTTTGGATCACAGAAGGGTTACAACTGGGGCAGGGGAGGATCATTGGTGTGGGGAGACAGTGATGGGGGATACATGGGAGGAAGTTCACCTGGGCATACATATAAGTTATATAAATATGTTCAAAGTTTCACGGGGTATTGTCAGAGTTGGTGGATACTAATACAATAACCAAGAGAATATTGAATTCCTATCCTGGAGAGCTCTGCCACATTCTTTTATAAAGAGTCAACAGTGCCCCATATGCAGTGGCAATGTCTGGCAAAGGAGGATGATCCATTGGTGTGCTCTTGATATTGATGACTATGCTTATGAGCCTTTCCTCTTGAAATTGAAACTTAGCCTAGTATTGTGTGGTGCCTAAGAGTTGCCTCCTGAGATCCTCCCTGTAGCTCAAATGTGGCCTCTCTCTAAGCCAAACACAGCATGTATATGCATTACCTTCCCCAAAGCATGGGACATGACACCCAGAGATGAGCCTCCCTGGAACCAAAAATTACTACTAAGCACCAACTTGCAATGCAACTGGAAAAAGACATCAAATAAAAGGGGGAAAAGGTAAAGATAAATGAAAGAGGCAACGGCCATCCCAGGGAATGGAGAGGGCCTGCATCTGCAGGCAGGATCATCCTACCCACCATATCCATGGGATATAAGCCCTCTCTCACTTGGAGATGGAGTGGACATCACCATCCCAGTCCCCTCAGGATTGGGGGAAGACCTATGGACTAGAGTGGACTTAATGGTATTCTGTTGTACACATATGGTGATTCTAGCAATGGAAGAAATTATAACAATGAGGTGGAGCCAGTGGCCACTTGACACTTTTGGGGCATGGAGGGGATGAGCAGTTGATATAGAGGGGCTTCTTCAGGATTTGGAGGTTGTCCTGAGTGCCATTGTGGCAACGGATGTAGGCCATTTTAAATCAGCACACACCATTCAGAACTGTGTGGGAGAGAGTGTGGTCTATGATGTGAACTGTTGTCTATGGTTGATGGCAAGGCCCCAGGATGTGTAAGTCCATAGAGGGTGATGGGCCACACTTATGGGAGATGTTTGTGTGGGATGTGGTGGGGAGGTGTGGGAGGTGGGGAACATGGGAACCCTGTAAGTTCCGTGTAATATTTAGGTAATCTAAGCACCTCTTAAAAAAAAAATATATATATATATATATAATTTTTGTAAGCAAATGCACATATATGTATATATATATTTATATATAATTTTACAAATATTGGTATGTATTGTGAAAAATTTAATTTTAACCCACAATAAAAAATAAATAAATTATAAAACAACAACAAAACAACAACAACAACAACAGAATTTAACAAAAGAAGGTGAATTGGAAGGTCATCTCAGAGCTAATATTTATGCACATCTCAGCAGGATCTCATAGACTTGCAAAATCAATACTAATCCAAATAGCAGGACTGCTGAGGGCTCTGGAGACACCCAGTTCCTATTGCCACATCAGATAGCTCCGGAGTTTGGTGCCTTGGCAGTGCACCCTACTTTGGAGTTTCTGTTCCTGAGAGTGACAGAGATGGACTTAATTATGGCTTCCCTACACTTGGCTCATCTGTGCCTTCTATTTAAACCTATACTTGGTGCTGGAGTTTATAGGTATTTGTTCAAGACTAGAGTGGACTTACTCATATTCTACTATAGACATATTGTGATTGATTCTAGCATTGGAAGAAATTAGAGCATTGATGCGAAGGCAGTGAGCTATGTGGGCAGGGAAAGGGAAAACCAGGTGTAATATAGGGGCTTTTTCAGGATTTGGGAATCGTCCTGAATGACAGTGCAATGACAGATATAGGCCATTTTATATTGTCACATAACATGGAGAACTGTGTGGGAGAGTGTAGACTACAATGTGAACCATGCTGAGTGGCAAAGTCCCAGGATGCTTTTATCAATTGCAATGAATGTGCCACATAAATGAAAGATGTATATGTGGGAGGGTGTGGGAGGTGTGGGGAGTGGTGTATATAGGAATCCCTCTATTTTTGGTGTGACATTTATGTAATCTAAGTATCTTTTAAAAACTAAAAAAAAAAATATTGTTAAAAAAGCAAATTAAATGTAGATGAATTTAATGTGGATGAATCTTGAAGACCTTATGTTGAGTGAAGCAAGTCAGGCTTTGAAGGATGAACAGTATATGACCTCACTGATCTGAACTTAGGAAAGTGAGCAGTCTCTAAGAACCATAGTCTGAAAGATAGCTTAACAAGGGAGAGAAAGAGAAGAGTAGGCTGTGAGCCATCACCCATATGGACATAATCTATGGTGAAGGGATAGAATAGTTGCATATTGAAGGATAGGACAGTTGGGTATTGATATTACTGGGTTTGGGGGTGCAGCGTTGACAGGTGGGTAGATTAGGAAGGGCAGGTTGGAATACACAGGGCATGTAACTATGAATCTTGTCATGCCATGAGTCAAGACAGGGGAATATCATATGCCCCAGGGGTATGGGGAGGAAGGAACAGTTTAGATTAAAAGGGGTATTTAGTGGTCATGGGAAAGGTTATTCATTACCTTACAGTAATGGACACAGGACATGGTAAATATCATTCAAAAATTGTTAAACTGTACCATTTAAATTGTAAACTATACTGTAAACCATTGACAATGTTTATTTCCTATATTTTACTATCTGTATAACAGTTATAACAATGCTAACATCCAAAATTAAAAAAAAAAAAGATTTTAATATGGGGTGGAGAAGGGGGAGGGAGGTTGGGTATGTGGGAGTCTCTAGTATTCCATGTGTGACTTTGCTGTGACCTAAAACTTCTTTAAAAATTAAATGAAAATTTGGGAGACACTGGGGAATAAGAGGGGGAAGATGTCATGGTACACTGGACATCTGATAATTTAGTGATAAAAGGAAAAAAAGAATAATCTTTTTAAAAAAGGAATTTTTTCCCGTTTTTTGAATGCCCCAATCTGCTAATTATATTTTATTTTTAGTTTTGTTTTTTTCTTCTTCTGAGTTTCCTTGCACTTATCTCTTGCATTTAAGCTTATCATTATTATTTCTTTTTCCTATTAATTTTATTTGGTTATTATATGGGCTTAATGTTCAAGGAAGGTTTAGATCACAGAAGGTTTCAATGGGGGCTGCATAGAAGCATTAGTGGGGGTGTCTGGGATGGGGTATTCATAGGAGTGAGTTCATCTGAATGTACATGAAAGATATATAAAATTGTTCAAATGATCAAGGGCATGGTCACGGTGGGTAGACAATCACTCAATAAATGAGGGAATCTTAATTACCAGCCTGGAGAGCTCTGCCATAATATCCAAGGGAGAGCAACAGTCCCCTGAGTGCAGGGGCAGTGTCTGGCAAAAGAGGATGATCCACTGATGGATTCTTGTTATTGATGACTAGCCTTATGAGTCTTTGCTCTTGTAATTGAAACTTAGCCTACTGTTATGGGGTGCCTAAGGGCTGCCACCTGAGACCTCCTTGTTACTCAAATGTGGCCTCTCTCTAAGCCAAACTCAGCATATGAATGCATTACCTACCCCCAATGTGGGACATGACTCCCGGGATGAGCCTACCTGGCAACGAGGGATTAATACCAAGTGCCAACTGGCAACACTATTGGAAAAAGACCTTGAATAAAAGGGGGAAAATGTAAAGAGAAATGATTTCATGTGGCTAAGAGACTTCAAAGAGAATCGGGAGGTCATCCCAAAGGTAACACTTACGCACACCTCAGTAGGATCTCATAGAACAGCAAAGTGGATATCACCCCACACAGAGGGGCTCCTGAGGGCTCTGGAGACACACAGGTCCTATATAAGGTGGGATAGCCACAGAGATTGATGCCTTATTAACGGGCTCTACTTTGGAATCTGTGCTCCTCAGAGTGACAGAGTTGGACTCAAATAAGTCCTCCCTGCACATGGTCCAACAATCCCTTCTATTCAAACCTATATGTGATGCTGGAGTTTTTAGGTGTACTTCCAGAGACTGGAGCCTCTGGCCTATCTATGTGCCAGCTGTGCCTGGAAACTCAGTGGAACTGCAACTCCTACCCTACAGCTCAATGGACTCATCCAAATCACCTGGCAAGGAGATGACGATGGGCAACGGCCATCCCAGGAAATGGAGAGGGCCTGCAGCTGCAGGCAGGATAATCCCATCCACTGTATCCATGGGATATAAGCCCTCTCTCACTTGGAGGTGGAGTGGACTTCATCATCCCAGCGCCCTCAGGATTGGGGGAAGAGCTATGGACTAGAGTGGACTTAATGGTATTCTGTTGTAGACATACTGTGATTCAAGCAATGGAAGAAATTATAACAGTGAGGTGGAGCCGGTGGCCACTGGACACTTTCGGGGCAGGGAGGGGAAGGGCAGTTGAAAAACAGGGGCTTTTTTGGGACTGGGGCGTTGCCGTGAGTGCGTTGCGGTGACAGATGTAGACCATTTTACATCAATATATACCATGCAGAACTGTGCTTGGTGGCAAGGCCCCAGGATGTGTATATTCATTACGGTTGATGTGCCACATTGATGAAGGATGTTTGTGTGAGATGTTGTGGGAGGTGTGGGAGGTGGGGAACATGGGAATCCCTGTAATTTCTGCCTAATATCTAGGTATTCTAAGCACCTTATAAATTTTTATATATATATATATATATATATAACATTTATGTAAGTCAATGCACATATATGCATATATATTTATATATCATTTTACAAATATTGGTATGTATTGTGAAAAATTTCATTTTTACCCACACAAAAAAAAATAAATAAAATAATAAATAAAAAATAAATAAATAAATAAGAAAGAAAGAAATAGAAGATGCCAGGATCATGTGTCCATTCTACTAAAGGAAATAATCAATAGACACTACAGTTTTAGTCTCAGTTTCATCATTTACTACATGAATAACCTTGGACAAGTTATTGTAACTTCCTAATTATGAAATTCTTATATAAAAGGAGAAATAATAAAATATTTAGCTTATAGAGGTATTTGAAGATTAAAAGATCTGGAATTTATAAGGCACTTAGTCTAGTGCCCAGTCTTCTGGGAAAACCCCAATAATTGTTATCTATTGCAATTATCTTCAGTTTGTGACTTAAATTTTATTGTCTTTAATGTTGGCTGTCTTTATAATTAATTTTCTCAAATGGAATCCACTTTTTTTTTTTGTAATGGTCATACCAATTCCATTTGTAGACATGGAACCTACTACCGCATCTTGGTCATATTAACCATTTATGGCAGATATATTTATACTAATTCAATCAATGCTGGGAAATTTTCTACAGAATGAAATGAACTACAGAGAAAAAAATCATCCAAAGTCATAGCCAGATGAAAGCAAGCCACTTCATTCCTGGAATTTTTTGAGTCATATGATGTTTATGGAGATTTCAATATATGGAGAGGAAAAATATATTTTTTAAATAAATTATATGTTTCAATTTTTTATAGTGTATACTTGGGAGTAACAGGGATGAGAAGAAAGCAGGTTGGAAAGAGAAAGATGGGAGAAAAAGAGAAAAAAGGGAGATTAGAAGGTAGAAGTGTCAGAAACTGAGAAATTAAGTAATTCGACAAATACTCATTGAACACTAAGTCTTTTTTAAAGATTTCTGAAAAATATGGTCTGTTAGAATTAAATAATTTATTTTAGAGTTAGAATTTTAGACACTCAGGCAATACAGGAGTTGATGGGTTTAAGATAAGGCAGCTTAGTGACTGTTAAAAAATTACAGAGTTTCATCATTAACTCATCAGGTAAAAGGCACTCTGAGCATACAATACCTTTGTGAAATAGTCTTAACAAAGGGAAATGGTCACATGTCGGATCTTCACTTTCTGAAGAACCTCCAGATCCTTTCCAGAAGTCTTCTCAGAGCTCCTTTCACATCCTTATTCCTCAGGGTGTAGATGAAGGGATTGAGGGTGGGGGTGATTATGGAATAGAAGAGAGAGATAAACTTGCCCTGCTCTTGGGAGTAGCTGGAAGGTGGCTGTAGGTACATATAGATGGCAGGTAGGTAGAAGAGAGAGACCACTACCAGGTGGGAAGAACAAGTCCCAAAGGCTTTGTGCCGTCCTTTAGAGGACTGGATCTTGAGCACTGCACGGGCAATGAAGCAGTAAGAGAGAAGGATGAAAGCTAGGGGGACCAGCACAAAGAAGGCCACCAGCACAGCCAGCGTGGCATCATTCACTGTTGTGTCAGCACACGATAGCTTGATCATGGCTGGCACCTCACAGAAAAAGTTGTCTAGCAATTGCCGCCCACAGAAAGGCAACTGCACTGTCAAGACTACTTGAACAAGTGAGTTGCCAAAGCCACTGATCCAGGCCATGGCTACAAGCTGCTGGCAGAGAGGGCGGTGCATGATAACAACATACCTGAGGGGCTCACAGATGGCCACATAGCGGTCCAGGGCCATGGCGGCCAATACAATGCATTCAGTGCAACCCAACCAGTGGAAAATAGCATACTGCAGTGTGCAGCCCCCATAGCTGATGGTCTTCTTGGAGCTGCCCATGTTGACCAGCATCTGTGGGACTGTAGTTGTGGTATAGCAGAGGTCCAGGAAGGACAAGTGGCTGAGGAAGACGTACATGGGGCTCTGGAGCTGGGGATCTATCCGGGACACCAAGATGATGGCGATGTTCCCCAACATGGCTAGAATGTAGGACACCAGGAGGACGATAAAGAGAGGGAGTTCCAGCCATGGCCTATCCGAGACACCCAGAAGGATGAAGTCTTTAGGTGAATTACCCAAGAAACTCTGGTTGTCACTTCTCATGCTGATTCATTTTCTGGCACCTGTGATGAATCAAGAAAGTCAGAATGCTTTGACCAAAAGGTGGAAATATTTAATGCAAATGAGTTTTTAGGTTAGGAGATTTCAAAGTGAGTCAGGAAATCATTCCAGAGGTTACTCTTATGCATGTCTCAGGAGGATTTCATTGAGTGCCACAGTAAACGGTGCCACAATGAGCGGTGCTCCTAAGGACTCTAGGGACATCTAGACACTATAGGCATGGCAGACAACCCCAGGAAATCGGCACCCCATTGCCCAGCCTTATATTGGAATATATGATAACCTATCTCCCCAATGTATCAGAGTTTTTATTTTTCTACACATGATTCTTCACCCCTTTTATATAAACCCACAATTAGCACTCAACCCATTAAATACATGTCCCAGAGACTTAAATCTTCTGGCTGTTCATATGCCAGTTGAGTCCTGGATCTCAGTAGAGTTTCAGCCAACAATTACTCTCCAGTTCATCAGACTTGCCTAGGACAACTAGCAAAAGTATGATGGTGGAAAATATCCATAAACAAAAACAGAGTATTTACAACCCCTTCAATTGGAAGCAGAGTGAGCATTGCCATTCCCAAATCTCTATGATCAAAGAATGAATAAACATAAGGAGGGACTGTAATTATGGACTGAGGTAAACTCATTATTGTTCTAGTAATGGAAGAACTTGTAACATTGTTATAAAAACAGTCATTACCAAGAGGTTCTGAGGGGAGGGAGAGGGAAGAATAGGTGTAACATAAGGCATTTTTGGGACATTAGAATTGTTTTGCTTGATATTGCAATGACAGATACAGGCCATTATGCATTTTATCAAAAAGTACAAAATTGTGTGGTGCAACGTGTAAAACATAGTATAAACTGTAGACCATGGTTAGTAGCAATGCTTCAAAATTGTTTCATCAGATATAACAAATGTACCACACTCATGTAAAATATTATCAATAGGGGAGAGAGGAAGAAGGGGAGTGGGTGGGTTACATGGGAACCCCCTCTATTTTCGATGTAATATTTATGTAATCTAAATCTTTAAAAATAAAGAAAAAATAATAATATTAATAAAGAATGTAGAATGAATAAACACTGAGAGGAGGAATTAATGACATCATCCTTACTCCCACTTTCATGCTTTCTTACACAGGATGCATCGTTATGGTGTTTTTTAACTTCATAGAGTCACTTTGATGTAGAGGTTCAAAACCAGGCGTCAGAAGAACTGCATAGTTGTCCGCGCTCTACTTACTGATTCTGTGACCTTGGCTATGCTATTAAATCTTTCTGAACTTTAATTTGTGCATGTGTAGAATGGAGAGAAAATACCTGCTGTAACTATGGAGACTTGAAGAAGAGAGAAGAACATCAATTATGTGAAAGCATGCCATATGAGTAAATGTTTGTGTGTGGTGTTTTTTTGCAATTTGGCCAAAGCCTGTCATAATTCCCTTCTCCATTAAAATATTTGACTTCTCTCTGCAAACACATTGGGAGAGTATTTCTCATTTTGTCTGTTGGAGGTAGTGGTGGGAGGTGAGTGAATATAATGGCTTTATAAACAGCTAAGGGTTTAAGGATGTAAACAGACCCTACTCACCACCTAAGGCTTATATGTCAACTCATTGCCATGAGATTGTGCTCCCTGTCTCTTGAAACCACACCTATCTCTTCATAACTGCTCACACACAGGAAGCACTGGTACTCACTTTTGCAATTACGATTTCACAATCCCATATCCTCTGAGTCCTTTGAGTGGAGGGACCAATTCCTATGTCATTTTCCCCTTCCACACTGCATTTAACATGGCACCCAATGAGACTCAAGATTATAGAATTTTTTTTTTAGGAGGTACTGGAGATTGAACCCAGGACCTTGCACATGGGAATCAGGTGCTCAACCGCTGATCTACATCTAGTCCCCAATAAGAGTTGGTTTTTCTTTTGTTTGTCTGTTTGATTTTAGGAGGTACTGGGGATTGAACCCAGGACCTTGTACTTGGGTAGTAGACACTTAACCACTTGAGCTATATCTGCCCCCAGAGCATAGATTTTTGACCTCCAGTGGAAAAATCTTGGTCAATATAAGAAATGTAGCTTCTAGAATCATCTACCAAAAGATCACACTGCCTTTAGTGCTAATATTTCCCTGTTTGTTTGAGTGGCATTTGAATTCCCAACTATGTCAAGCAACTCTTCCCTCTTGGTGACAGAAAACACAACCCATTTGATTTCTGGAAACCCCCATTGGTTAGAAAGCTAGTAGGATTTCCCTGGAAGATTCACAGGGACTTTCACTGAACTCCATAGCCCTACTTTCTCCTTGACACTATCCACCATGTAGAGAATTTAAAGATTATGATATAGGCCTCAAGGTTATGGTGAATATATGACTCATGATAGAATTGAAAAGAAAATAAACTTGTGTGCATGAAATTTTTATAAATTTCATTTCATTTTTATCACTTTATTTGTTGCTTTATGCATAAACTATAAAATTCATGGAGATCTGTTTGGCTTAGATGATACAGAAACCCTCCCCCAAGTTCTGTATACTAATGAACTCTGGGTTTAAATTGATAAATAAGTGCAATTTACTTTCCTCCTCTTGTGCCAAAATTACATATTATTAGCTATAAAGTTCCTGATATTCTTGTGAAACATGCAGTTATTGTACTTTCTTTGACTATTCTATCAGAAATATTCTGGTAAGTCCAGATTTTGCATTGAAAAGGAATCGTGTCATTTCCCCTTCTTCTCTTTGTTAGATTTCTGATCCTAATTTTTATTCCCTAAAGTGTGGAAGAAAGGGAGAAATTAAAGGGATAGTGAAAGAAGAAATAAAAGGTTGGAGAAGCAAGAACAATAGAAGGGTAGAGATGTGCCATCTTTAATAATAAATACAAATTTTTAAGGATTCCACTATGTGCTAGAGACTGTGATGAAAACTTTACATATTTATCTTAGTTTTTTAACAACCCAGGAAGGTAGATATTTTCACCTCCGTTTTACCATTAAGCAAGGAGCAGCTCTGAGAGGTTACTTGTTCTGCTTTAGTTTATTTACATAGCAGTTAGTGGTGAAGCCAGGACTGAAAGCTCTTGCTCTTATACTGTATTCTTTCTAGCACTGCACTTTTAAAAATTGGAGACCGTGAACTGGAAAGCAGCCAGAGCTTTTTAGAGCAAGAACATAACTGAGATCAAAGAGGATGCTAGAGAAGAGCAATGAAGGAGAGCTATTTCAAGGGAGGGAAAGGAGCAAGGAAAGCATTCCAAAGAGATCTGAGGAGGAGTGACATTTAAAAATTATTAGTTAAATGTATGACACACAAATGCCTTCTCCACTTCGAAGCCAGGGGTTATCCCAGTCTGATGGTTCTTGTCCTATATATGATGCCCTGCTGTCCAGCTTTTTCCACATATAATTCTTTCTGGGTCCCACCCCTGCACTTGTTGAAGTCCACTGTGGTCTTTTTCCATCTTCTCATTACCTGAGTGGAATTGTTCCCCAAGGCATTTGCTTTCCTTCCCTCGGTGAACACAATCATCTCCATGTTTGCAACTATAACCTTTAAGCATATTTCTCCCAGACCTATGTCTCCAGCTGTGATTTCCTCACTGTGCTCGAACCCTCTTTTTTAACAGAGATTTCATTAATTTAACCTATAAGCCACCCCTGAATGTCAAATCAGGTCCTCTCAGTTTCTGACTGTCACCCTGACTCAACATATTCAAGTTATTTCAAATAATATTCTACTCCTCATTTTCCATAGTTCATCCATGACATGTCGTATTGGTTCCCCTGCACAATGTCCTAGACACATGCTGTCTATAGCCTACCATGTGGTCCTAGGTCAGAGGCCATCAGGACTGCTGTTAGTGCTGCTGTGCCCTTGTCGGCTGTCTCTTCCTTATTCAAGCCATCATTCCCATTAGTGATGAAAGCTTCTTTCTAAGATTGGACATTAAGAGCAATGATATATTAAAGGCTTCCAATTACCTAGAAAGTTGGAACACATCCTCTTGAGTTAGTAACAGCCCCAAGGCAGAGACTGTGTCCTCACATGGAATCCCTGCAGATTCTCCTGAGATTTTCAAATTCCTCCACCTTAACTGTCATCACAGGTTGTTTTAAGGACTGTACCTATAGTGTTTCTACTTGAAGGCAAGACTGTGACTCTTTGATATATTTATGATATATATCCCTAAAAATATATATAACTGTATATCTATTATCTATCTATCTACCTACCTACCTATTACTTGTACCTATCTATATTTATGTCTGCCCATATCTATCATCTATGTATTTATCTATCTATCTATATCTATCTCTCTCTATTTATCTGTAACTATATCATTCTATCTATGTACATTTACATCCATCTATCTATCATCTATCTTTCTATCTAATCAGTTGACAGAGCATGTTGTTACCTACACCACCATACAATAGGGAAAATCAAATTTACAGCATTAGGTGCAATATCTGAAGCAGATTTATAAGAAAGTTGAAGGGGAACTTGACTATGAGGGATTTATTGCCTGTCAGGCCAAAGGATCTCTTACTTTAATCTAAAATTCACCCTAAAATTCTTGTAACCTGGGTAACCAGATTAAGGCAAACATCTGCTTAACTTTCAGGGTCATAACCAGGATTATCATGCAAGAGACTGAATCTTGAGGATAAGGTTGATAAAAGCCTGCTTTTTACT
Source organism: Tolypeutes matacus (assembly GCA_026826555.1). Classification (NCBI taxonomy): domain Eukaryota; kingdom Metazoa; phylum Chordata; class Mammalia; order Cingulata; family Chlamyphoridae; genus Tolypeutes; species Tolypeutes matacus. Next base: position 2,367,966 of record JAKSZT010052292.1, on the reverse strand, counting down.
TAGCTGATATTAACAAGACTTCATTCATCACAAACAAAAAGACATTTCTCATCATTTGTATATTTCCAGTCTGTTCAAATGGCATGCAGATTGGGCAGAAGCTCTAATTAAACAGTAAAATCAAAAAATGAGCTGGCACAGTGAGAAAAGGTTTAAAATAAAATTTCAACTTTGCCCCCTTCAACTTTCTTCTTCTCATTTCCATCCCATAACTCCCTTCAAATCTACCCACAGGACAGGCTCACCCACACCTAGGCTTTGTGCCTTTCTTGTCCTCCTGCCCAGAATTGCCAATTTTTTGTGGTTTCCCCCTTCACTTCACATCATAACTCTGATTTCACTATAGCCCAGTTTCTGCTTCTCACACAAAACCACTCTCACTAATTCATCACTTTTGGATCTTCTCCTATAAATGCCCATAATACAAAAAACATTTCCTAATAAAGATTGGGAGGAGAAGGGAAGTACATCAGCATTTAATGAGCACCCTCCACCTCTCAGCTTCTGTGCCAGACATTTCCTATAGATAGTGCCTGAAGCCCTAATTAACTCTGGAAAAACTGAGAAGTTCTTAAAGGTTAAAAACATGCACCCACTCAAGATTAGCCCTAGCTCTAGTAGCTTTTTTGTAGATTTTTCAGGACTTTCTAGGTATAGGATCATATCATCTGCAAATAACGAAAGTTGAACCCAGAGGGAATTGTGGTTAATAGTACAAATACAAGATTGTTCTACTATGAACTAGATCAAATGTGCATCGCTATTACAAGGTGGCAACACTATGGTGATACATGGAAAAATACAATTAATGTAACCTATGGACTATAGTTAAAAACAATATTGTAATATCCTTGCATCAATGGCAAGAAGTACTGTGTTAATAACAGGGTAGTATAGAAAAATATACAGAATGTAAGTGATAGACCATAATTAGTGGTAATATTCTGATAATGTTATCTCGTAATCTGTTAACAAATGTTCCACAACAATATAATGAGTTGGTAGAGGGCTGTTGTATGGAAATTCTTCACATTTGCATGATTGTTTTGTAAGTTCACAACTTCTCTAATAAAAAACATATATTAAAAAAAATGATTAGTGCTAGGAGTTGACTTCGTGGGGTAACTACTTAAACTGCTGATGCTACTTCACACAGGAGGAAATTAACTGCTCAGATGCCCCCAGATGTCATAACCCAGTACAACACTGCATCCAAATTTCCAAAAGTCACCTTTTACACACATGGCTCCTTGTAAATCACTCTATGATGCTGAAAAGCATTTAAGACCTTGCCTAATGGAAAACCTAAAATATGCTATGTTTACTAACAATTTCCAATAAATTTTATTTGTTATGTCGATGGTAATTTCTTAAAAAATAATCTGTTTTACACACTGTGACATCCATAGCCTTACACACAGCATTAGTGACAGGGTTAACTGCCTCAATGATTACTGAATTTGAAAACACATCTAATGATCTCAACCTGTACTATAAGGGAATTAGCCCCATCCAATTATTCTTTCTAGTAGTGCTGGGGAGGAAAAAGGACAAGAGAGGGAGCTGGGACACAGTAGTTACTAGAAATCATGAGAAATCAGACCTGTGCGACTAAAGAGAGAGGACAAGGGCTGCAGACACCATAAAGAGAGAACACCAGCTGCTGGGAGCTGACATACATCACTGAGACTGAGAACTATTGCTCAGTTCAGAGTGTGGTGGATGGTCACACTTACACATGCCTGCTCCCACCCACTCCCCAGCACCTTTTCATTTTTCCCTAAAATAATCTAATTTGTTACTAAAATTCATCTCAAAGATTGCTTTCCCTGGGGCCTGAGACTATTTGGGTATACTTGCTCTAGTTCACTCTTGCTACAGGCATGCTGAACTTACTATTGCTCTTGTGACTATGATTTAGCATCATCACAAATATTGGGGTACACAGGAAAAGAGACTCAGAGCCCACTCTTCCAGAATAATATTTAAAAGATTCTCTGCCTAGATGATGGGATGGTTGGCTCTGTTCCTAGTTGACTTTTCTAGACTGAATTATAAATTTTAGACATGTTGCTTAATAAAGGTCCCCTTGATCTCCAACATATATGAGTGTTGATGCTGCCAAAACCATACCTGAACATTGCAGATATCAGTTTGTTCAACACTGACAGCTAATCACTCACCTCCATGGTTCTGTGGCTTTTTCAGGAAGGTTTGGTTAAGGAATGGAGCCAGTAGAATTAGTTGAAGAGAGTTGTTCAGGAATTGAACCATTGGTAAAGATCTCCATATTCCAGGAAGACACAGCCCATTTGCTCTGATGAGGCTGCTGGGAACTTGCCCCTACCTGAAGCTTGCCCTCTGAGTATGTGTAGAAATATTATTCCAAATCTAGGAAAAAAGCCTGCCTTCTACTGCTGTATGATCACTGGAGAGACTCAGTTCTTATCTGAACATCTCCCAGGCATGGGCAAACGCTGGCCCTCTACTCTAGTGCTGGCCCCTAGAATATCCACATAGACTTTGATATGGTGGCACATGCTTATATTGTCATATGGTGGAGCACACTTATATGCATATATTGTGGAGATCACTTTTGGGGATAAACTTTTTAAGTGACAAACCATCCCCATGTCATCTTCACTGCTTATTTTAGAAGTATCTGCCAAATTAAATGTGACCTAAACTTCTCCACTCTATTCTATAAGGACTCATGTCTTTCTCTCCCGCTGAGAGTAACATCTCATTCTATTCTCAAACAGGAAGTTATCCCTGATGTTTTGCTTAATTAGTGTCTGAGGGCTTAGCTGATAATTGTGAGCCTAGAGTACTTATAATTAAAGATAATTCCAAGATCAGAAGATCTGAGGAAATGGGATGAAAACTGTGTGTGTGTGTGTGTGTGTGTTTTAAAACTCATTGAGGTGAAAGGGGTTGCTCTGAAGTCAGAGCAGAGGATTAACTTATATACCATGTAGTTCAATTAGAGATTGGGCACTTAACAGCCTTCAACTCCAAGCTCACTCACTGTCATTGTGTTTTTAAGGAAGTTACCTAACCTCTCTGTGCCTCACTAGTGTCATCTCCAGAACAAGGGAAGCACTAGTATTGCCCTCGAAAATCTGTTGTGATGATTTAATGAATAAAGAACTCAGAACTGTAACTGGCAGAGTAATGAACTTTGAGCTTTTGTCTTCTATGAGTGATCTCCGCATTCTGCTCTACTTGTCACATGAAAGGGCCAAAAAAAACTTTTAGTAGAGAGTTTTCATGAAGTGGTGGAAATTTTAATTCGTGGAGTATAATTCATGTGAAGAAAAACTAGTTCTCAAATCACCATAAAGCAGTAACACTTTTAGGCAGATATATTTCCTCTCTTGGTTTTGAATTCATCATGTTTGGCCTCTAGTTCTAAATGTCTGAGAAAGACATGTGGTCATATCATGACAATGAGTTAGGGTTTCATTTTTGCTTCCTTGGGTTTTAGAAAGTATTTTATCTGAACATTAGATGAAGGAGAGATGATGGATATCTATGTGAACTGACCCAAATAGAGGTATGATCAGAGCTCTGGTGGTGAAGTAGGGAAACTCCCTGCTTCCAAGCATTGCTCTACAGTTCTCTCTATAACTGAGAGCTATATCTGTCTTGGACATTCAGATGGAATAATTTCCAGAGATCTAGAGAATTAGATATATCTGCAATGGGATAAAAAAATTCGTAATGAAATTTTCAGTTTTATGTTGACAAGATGCTTATGTAGTTCTAAATGAAAACTCCTGAGTCTGAAACTCACAATGGATCCCACTGTCATTGTGTTAATAATGACCTTGTGAAATACCTCTTCTCCCACTCTTCTTCTTATTATTATTCGTTTATACTGCTTGAGCTTTATATTGCACAGTCATTTCATTAGTTATTAACCCATTTCTCAATATAGTTTTCATTTTGGACCAAACATTTTGTCATAGAAATAAGTAATTATGTATTTAAGAAATGCCAATTCTTAAATTTTACTTAATGCAGTCTAATATTTAAGAAATTAAATATGCATTCTTGCATTTCAGTTTATCAAAAATAGGATAGCCTCTATTTAAACAAAAGCATAAGCTTTTTATTTCCTGACAAAAATATTCAAACTTTTTATTACCTTCTTCTTCCAAATTGTTTACAACTTTAACTTCTGCATTGTTTTGTTCATAAAATAAATAAAGAAGTTTGATTACACACAGAGACAGAAGTTAAGTGAGTGACCAACATACTCTAGATAGAAATGTGCCCTGTGAATAGGATACATTTTCTACCCTCCCTCATAAGCAGGGAAAGTTAATGTGATATAATGAGATTTTTGTTTTGTTTTGTTTTAATTTGTTTTATTTCAGATTTTTATACTGAGATTTTGTGTCTCCTGCGAAAACTTGGAAGATTATTTGCCATCCCTTCCTTTTCCATTTTTGCACCTGGAATGTGGACTTGGTGGCTGGAGCCTTGGCAGTTATATTTAACCACGAGGTAACCATGAAGATGAAAGCCACATAAGCCAGGTTGCCTGATGATTGTGAAGGTGCCGTGAAGTGTGGACCAGTGGATTCTTGGACATGAGAGTGAAAAATTTCCATTTGCTTGCAGTACTGATTTGGATTTTCTGCTTTAGGAGGCCAAATCTAATACTAACAGACCTTTCAAGTTTTTCTGAAATATCTTTCTTTTACTATGTACTTTAATAAAACTGTTGATATTAATAATTCCCATTTTATTAGAGCAATCAAGTCATCGTATGATATGGATCTTGCTGTGCAACAGGGCAGGTTGAGTATCCTGAAGGCCAATGAAACTCCACTACTGCAGCAAACAGATTGCATATCCTGTTGATGACAGTTAGAAGGTAATCTGAAGCAGTCTGTGTTGACATAAGTATAATAGATTAATAATTAAACCAGCAGTGAATAAAATGAATGCACATAATTATCAAATAAATGGTTATGAAAACTAAATGCCACTTTAGTCTTTAGTGATTGAAGATGGAAGCATCCAGGAGTCAAAGATATTTGGTACTTTCAGATGTTCCAGAATGAAAAGAAAGAAGTCTTGTTCTGCTTGGAATCAACTGGAGAGTTCTATTGAAGGTAATTATACAGATTCCCTATATTTCTATAATTTTATGCTCTTTCAGCTGTAGTTAGTATTAGAGAAAAGGAAAGAAAGATTTACATGAATCACTATAATAAAAAGTCTCTAGAACAAGATTTATTTATCATGAGAACAGTAGACAATAGTGGGAAAAACAGACTATTGCAATCAAATGAAATGGATTCAAATCCTAGTACTTGATTATTAACGACTTGGTCTTGAATGAGTTATGTAATTCTTCAGAGGCTTAGTCTCTTTATTTGTAAAATAGAAATAAAATATCTGATCACTGGGTCATTTTTAAAAAAATTGAACTAATGCATGCAAATATATCAGTGCATTTTTTGCACAAAAATATTAAAATTGGCAGTCCATATTTTCTTCCCTTCATTCACTCCTCCCTTTCATCATTTTCATGAAGAAATATTTAAGGAGTGCCTACTATGTTGCTATGCACCATGATGAATGGAAAATAAAGTTATTTGTGCCCTCAAGGAAGCTTTGTGAGATAATAATTCTAAGGCTTGGCTGTGATGGTGGTTGCATAGCTGTTAACATTTTTGTATTCATCATCAAACTGTGTATTAAAAATGGATGATTTTATTGTATGTGATTTATACGTCAATAAAGCTTTAACAATTTTTTGGCTCCTCAATGAACTAACAGAATGGTGTATAAAAGCAGATATTAAACAAATCATCACAAAACTGTAGAAATCCAATTGTCACAAAGATTAAGAAAGAAAAGAAAGGGAAATGAAATACAAACCCAACCCTGGGAAAAGTAGCAGGCAAAGAACAGTTCCTTCTGGATGTGAAGTTTAACCATATCTATCATCATTATCCTCATCAGGCTCTAATGTCTTCTGCATGTCCATTGGCAGTCACTGGGCAGGATGAGATATAGTTAAATCTCTGTGCCGAGACTGTCTTAAACCCATAAAGGTGTTAGCACTGAACTGTCTTCAGCAGGATATGCAATCTGTTTGCTACAGTAGTGGAGTTTCATTGGCCTTCAGGATTCTCAACCTGAACTGTTGCATGGTAAGATCCATATCATATGATGAATTGATTGATCTAATGAGAATTTTGTTAGATTTATGGGCAAGATCTTTGGTCAGGAATATATATACAGTAATTAGACCCTAATTCAATAACACTTATGATTTGACCCGTTTGGCAACTATTTTCTCCTCAGATGAGTTAATTTGATTTGCATCTCATTAGTAATAAAGCCACATTAGTAATAAAGCCAGCGGATATTGTCTGTGGATCCCTAACTAATTTCAGGGTACCTCTGATGGACAGGCAAAAAGAAAAATAAACGCCTATTAAAAACTGTGCACAGCATCATCTCCCTCCAGGCAGTCACATAGTTAGCTAGCAATAAAAGAAAAACAAATTGTGGCTTCAGCTGGAAAATATTTTAAAAATTAACCTTTGATTAATAAGGTTTGTATTTTCAGATTAACCAAGCAGCATAAATTAAATGGGAAAAATAGACTTATAATAGAAGATTTGGAAATGGATAAATATAAATTTAAAAATAAAACTTTTAAAGACTCAAGATTTTTTTTAAAAAGTGAAAAAAATGAGAATAGTAGAACTGGTAAAAGAAGGAACTGGAAGGATTAAATAGCCCTCTAAAGGGACATAATGTGACATGACAGATTTTACATCTGTGTTTATGAATCATTGTACTTTAAAAAGAGTTTTCAAATCATTCAAGAGTATTGACAATGTTTAGTAGCTATGTTTCACTATTTGTATATCAGTTATAACAATGCTACCATCCACATACAAAAAAGTTTTAATATGGGGTGAGGAAAGCGGGAGGAGGTTGGGTATATGAGAGTGTCTTTTATTCGGTGTGTGACTTTGCTTTGACCTAAAACTTCTTTGAAAATTAAATGAAAAAATACTGAGACATTGGGGAGTGAGAGGGGGAAGGTGCCACAGTACAGACTGGACAACAGATATTACAGTGATAAAAGGCAAAATGTCAAAAAAATTTTTTTTTTAATTTTTAAAAATTTTTTCTCATTTTTGGAATAACCCAATCCTTTAATTTTATTTTATTTTTAGTTTTCTTTTAAGTTTTCATATATTTTGTCTCTTACATTTATATATCATTATTATTTCATTTTCTATTAATTGTATTTGGCTATTGTATTGGTTTCATCTTTAAAGAAGCTTTGGATCACAAAAGGGTTACAATTGGGGTGGGAAAGGATCATTGGTGGGGGGTGTCAGGGATGGGGGTTGCATGGGAGGAAGTTCACCTGAACATACATAAAAGGTATATAAAATTGTTCAAATGCTCATGGGACATGGTCACAGTGGGTGGAGAACCACTCAATAAATGAGAGAATACTAAATTTCCATCCTGGAGAGCTCTGCCATATTCTCCAAGGGAGTAGCAACAGCCCCCAAGTGCAGGGGCAGTGTCTGGAAAAGGAGGATGATCCACTGATGGGCTCTTGTTATTGATGACTAGCCTTATGAGTCTTTGCTCTTGAAATTGAAACTTAATCTATTGTTATAGGGAGCCTAAAAGTTGCCTCCTGAGAGTCTCCTTGTTTCTCAAATGTGGCCTCTTTCTAAGCCAAACTCAGCATATGAATGGATTATCTTCCTCCCAGCATGGGACATGACTACCGGGGATAAGCCTCCTTGGCAACAAGGGATTACTAACAAGTGCCAATGGGCAATACAACTGGAAAAAGACCTCGAACAAAAGGGGGAAAGGTAAAGACAAATGAGTTCATATGGCTAAGAGACTTCAAAGTGAGTCAGGAGGTCATTCCAGAGGCAAGGCTTATGCACATCTCAATAGGACCTATAGGCACCAATGTTTAATATTTTTTAACACCCCAAACAGAGGAGCTCCTGAGGGCTCTGGAAACACCTAGGTCCTAAATCATCGCAGATAGCCCCAGAGTTTTGTGCCTTATCAGTGGGCCCTACTTTGGAATCCTTGCTCCTGAGAGTGACAGAGTTGGACCCAAATAGGTCTTCCATGCACATGGTACATCCGTCCCTTCTACTCATACCTATATGTGGTGCTGGAGTTTGTAGGTGTACTTCCAGAGACCAGAATCTTTCAGCTGTCCACATGCAAGCTGGACTCGAAACCTCGGTGGAGCTGCAACTCCTACTCTACAGCTCAATGGACTCATCCTGGACACCTGGTGGGGAGATGACGATAGACAATGGCCATCCCATGAAATGGAGAGAGTCTGTAGCTGCAGGCAGGATAATACCATCCATCTTATCCAAGGGATATAAGCCCCCTCTCAGTTGGAGATGGAGTGGACATCACCATCTCATACTCCTCAAGACTGGGGGAAGAGCTATGGACTAGAGTGGACTTATTGGTATTCTGTTATAGACATATTGTGATTCACACAATGGAAGTAATTACAACATTAATGTGGAGCCAGTGGCCACTGGATGCTTTAGGGGCAGGGAGAGGGAAAAGCAGTTGCAATACAGGAGCTTTTTTGGGTCTTGGGAATTATCCTGAGTGACATTACAATGACAGATATAGGCAATTTTATATCATCATATAACATGCAGAACTGTGTGTGAGAGAGTGTGGTCTACAATGTGAACTATGGTCCATGCTTAGTGGCAAAGCCCCAAGATGTGTATATCTATTGCAGGTGATGTGCCACACTAATGAATGATGTTTATGTGGGAGGTTGTGGGAGGAGTGGGAGGTGGGGCATATAGGAATCCCTACAATTTTTCTGTAACATTTATGTAATCTAAGTATCTTTTAAAAAATAAAAAAATTATCATATAAAATAAATAAAAAATAATTTAAAAAGTGTATTCAAGAGTATGACTCTGAGTTATAATCATCAATATGCTTTTATGTTTGCTGATAGTTTGTAAGATTATTACAGGCTAATTAATTTACATTTATTTCCAGATATTCTCTATAATTATTTGATAAATCTAACAGTCCAGATTTAACAAGCTGTATAGAGAGACTGTCAAATGCCTTATGTAAGTCCAGGAGATTTAAAATACAGATAATATTTATCTCAGTAGCTTCAGGGTGCCTTAAAACCAGACCATGCTGTTTGTCACTTTTCCTGCTTAGAATCAATTTAAATGGGGCTTTAAATTAAAATGAAAAATTTCTAGTCCAACAGAGGGGTGAGAAGGACTTTAAATAAGAGCTTCATTATTCTGCATTTTCTATTCTAGGATGTTTATAAACTGGGGACTTGCAGAGACAGGGGAGGCAGCAAACCAATATCTAGGAACTGTCCAAGTACTAAACAGAGAGGAAGAAAAACTTGCAGCAAAATTAGGATCTCTCCAAATTTCCAGATTCATCTACCTCCCACATGGCTCACCTTGTGTCTCTCCCAAATGCGCTGACCACCCTGCCTCTACAACTTGGTGAGCTGGTTGTTCTTCAGTACAAATCTCCACACTCACAAACATGTATGTAAATATACAAATACAGAAATAATGGATATATTTACATTAACTTATTCAATTATATCACAAATAATTGGTTATAATTACATAATTTATGACACTATATATATATATATAATCTTTTTATAAAACATTGTATATTATAAAATATATAAATTACATGGTATATTATAGAAATATAAGTGATATAGAGTATATTACATATAATCACAATATAATATATTTATAGAGGCATATTTTTGTGTGTCAAAAATTGGGTAATGTTATATAGACCTCTGTGAAGCTTTATTTTTATATCACTGAACCCATGGAAAATCCTTCACATGGGCTGGTCAAGATCTCAATAATTTTTTACAGTGGCTGGACTCCCCTTGTTTCTCCCCAAACTACAATCAGTAATAAAATCCTACTGTTGCTTTGGGAATATGGTCATCATGCTGCTATTCCCAGCAATAATATATATGAATATATGAGTGTGTGTATATGAACATATATGAAATTAATTTGTGGAATATATAATAAGTATATATTCACTGACAATGTTGACTATAAAAATAAATTAATAAATTAATTAATTTTTTAAAAATCCTACTGTATTTCTTTCAAAGAGCAGTGATCCTAAAATGAAATGAACTACCAATAAACATTTCTGATGTTATTTCTTGCATATTGGTTTTACATAAGTTTCTCTGGTTAGACTATGCTTTCAATTCTCCATTTCAAGTCTGTCCACTGAGTTCCCTTAATGGGACCTCTGCAGCCTCTTGTTTTCCCTTGTTCTGCTCTGGGGAGAGTTTTCAGGGCATAGCACATTGAAGACCTGCTCGTGAACGACCAGGTTTTCTTCCAGATAATGTTGATTACACAATTTCTAGGAGCAGAAAATCTGGCAGCTAATTTTCTTTTATCTCATCCTTCACTCTAAAGTGAAATAATTCCTGAAATTCCTGAAGGCTGCCTGAAAGGTATTAAATATAAATTTAAAAGCCATTTCTGTGAGATACTACAGATGATATGTTTCAAGTTTCCTTTGCTGCCTTTGCTCAGATAGTTCTAAGAATCCAGAAGCAGATGGCCTGCTCTCATGGCCATCCCCCTTTATACAATCACCCTTCTTCCTCATGCAATGTATTCTTTTCAAAGAATTTAACTATTCCTAAGAAGTGTTGCTCTATGGGCAGAATCCACACCAAACAAAGGGATAACTTAAAAATATATACTGACTATGGTGGACCACTCTGAAAGAGCCAAGAGAACTTGGCTGAGAACCTCATGCCAGTGCTCAATGCCTTCTGTGATGGTTTGAAGTTGTATGGACCCCAGAAAATATGTTCTTAAAATTAATCCATTCTTGTGGGTGTAGACCTATTATAACTAGGATCTTTTGGTTAGAAGAATCTTAAGATGTGACTTACCTCATTCTTACTGGGGTTCTTTATAAGAGAATGGAATTCAGAGAGAAAGGGAGAAAGCCATGGCAACAAGAAACCGAGAGCAATGAAACCTGGAAGAGAAGGGAGAGATCAGAAGAGGCCACCATGTGCCTTGGACAGAGGAGTCCAGGATTACCCCTAGCCAGTCTTTTGGGGAGAAACCATCCCTGATGATGCCTTGATTTGGACATTTATCTCACCTCAAAACTGTAAGCTTGTAAATGAATCAATTCTTATTGTTAAAAGCCAAACGTTTTATGGTATCTGAGCAACTTAACAAATAGAACACCTTCTCTTTCATTCATCCATGTCTATAAATGTAAATAAGTTTAGCTTTTCTTTATTTCTCATCTGCCTAACCATTTATATTTTAGGATTAGAACCCAAACTAGAAAAGTAGGCCACAAAGATGTATATTTAACACACTTTTTTAAATAACATAAAAAAAATAGCAGAATTTTCAAATGAAAAGTAAATCTGATTAGCCTGGATAATTTGAAATTGAGGACTGGATTGGCTCATGGAGCTAGATGGAAATTTTCAAAAACTTGAATGAACTTAATCTGCAGCTTTAAAGTGTAATAAAAATATATTTAAATCAAATACACTGAAAATAATACACCATGACGTACCTATTTGTAACTGCTTACACTTACAAAGAAATTGGATGAAGCCAATTAAAAAATGTGCAAGAAACTATTTAGTTTTCCAAATTCTTTCAGTGGATGTATGAGCAAAACTGTTTGAAGATCCGTGTCCTATTGTACTTGCTCCTTATAATTGACTCCCATAAATTCATAATGTCTTGTTGGAGAGAAGTAGCTAGGCTTTCATTTCCTGTATCACCTCTGCACTTAGCCCATAGTTTAGCCAAATAAAAAATTGTTGAATCCACATTTACCTGTATTGCTATTTTCTTATATTGAAAAAAAAAAAAGACCTTTCATCCCTGTCCCCAACCTGCTTTGAAAGTCTCATCTCCTCCTATTATCTGTAAGATACCGGATGTTTTCATGGAATAAAATTCTTATGACTTTTAAGTCAGGCTAGTTTTAATTTTTTTCTCTTTAATTCTATGTGTTTGACATGCTCTTCATTCTCTTGGAATACTCTCCCCACTTCCTTCCTCATCCAGAAAACTACTGCAACCAAAGAGCTTCAGATCCCTCTTACCTCTTCAGACTACTTAAAAGAATCTCAGTGTGAGTAGGTAGAAGCTTCTGCCTTATAGAGTACCTTTCTGTCTACTCCAACCTTGGCACAATTAGATTGTAGGGTCTTGAAAGAGCTGATAACTCAATGAATTTTTTGTCCCCAAACCACACTTTCTTGGTGAGGATTCCTATCTTCACTCCCAATGGCTTTGTCCAAGTACAAGTGTCATTTGTACATAACTGCTTTCAGGGTTCACAATATCTGGAATAGGAGATTCTAGAGTACTTCTTTCAACTTCCATTTCAGCAATACCTTTGGAAAACCTTTGCCTTTATGGGTAATTTTTCAAGACTGTGTACTGAGGTCAGTGGTGATAGAAATGAGAAAAATCAACAGTGGAGTTTGCTGTGGAGACTCTGAACTTTAGTTTTAGTATGGGGATATCTAGGGAGGAAAAATATGTGGTGTATGAGACTATAATTTTCCATAGGGCAGGTATTTCTGCAAAACTTTTACAACATCAGCTAAACCAATTTCATACACACCTTTCATTGCATCCAGATACAGATCATTTCAGGCCAACTTAATATCACTTGGTCACCAAGAACTTTAGTGATCCACATGTACATACAAGTGTCCTATGATTTCTCAGGGTATCACAGCATCCTCTGATTACTGTTCTGTTCATATTATTTTTAATAAGACTTCATATATTACGTCTTTAAATTTGCTATTATCCCCAATGATAGCAGCATACTTTCCTATCCCAGTGTCATAATGCTACCGTGGGGTGAAAGCCTTTCCAAGCATCTCTTAAATCTCAGGATTTACCAAACCCATGTTCTAACTATGAGGGAGCACGGTGTCTATGTCAATGTATAGGAATACATGGTAATTTACCCCAAGAATTTGCAGATAAAGTGAGAATCAGTCGTGAAAAGTCATCCAATGACTAAAATAACTCATATTCAGATATAAGCTTCCCTAACTGTGACATGTCAATAGGTTTCTATTATCAAGCCCAAGCAAAATGACCTGTGGAATTCTATGCATACAATCTATATATGGAAAGATAAAAATGAATGAGGGGCTTTAGCACAGAATAGCAGCCAGCAGAATGAATCCAAAGTGTCAAAGGGCAGAACTGTTTCATCCAGAGGAAAGGGATTCCTGAAATCTGATCATAAAACAGAAGTATTATCCTAGTGGAGATGGATGCAGAGGGTGAATGAAACTCTCACAGTTGGTGACATTCTCTATTTCTGTCATTGATCTCCCTACAGTATTTTCTGGAGGACTATTGTCCAATTTACTTTTATGGATCCTGAATCTCCATAACACTTAATTTCAGTGCTTTTTACCTTTCTTGGGAGGAAATTTAAAGTTAATAAGTGGTGACAACAAAGTAACTTCTAGCAAGATTTTTCTACACTCTTTCCCCACAGAAAATTAAATTTCAAATATATAACAAATGAAACATACATGTCTTCAGAATTACTGGGGGAAAAAGTGCCTGATTACTATATTAGAGGATAATATTTCTTTTCTTCTCTGGCTGCTTTCAGTATTTTCTCTTCATTTTTGGTTTTCAAGAATAT
>JAKSZT010052292.1:2280900-2299193 GCA_026826555.1 Tolypeutes matacus | reverse complement strand
TCTGTGGGTTCCCAAAACAGCTCACTTGGGAAGGATTTTGCCCCTTCTTAATCATTCTTTGTGACAGAACTCAGGAGTGCACACCTAAGCTGATACCATCTTGCCGGAATCCAGAGTTCTGTCATGAAGGATGTTGTTGATGTAGGAGAAGGTGGGAGGGATAGGGAGCAAGGCATAGGGGAATGCCCTATATTTTTATGTAACATTTATGTAATCTAAGTTTCTTTTAAAAAAATAAAAATTACACTAAAAAATAAACTGAAAATTTGGGAATAATCTTTGGGAGTTTTGTAACTTTTCAGGAAAATTATGTTGCTTTTGTACTTTCAAAATAATCCAAACAATTTCCTTGATCAAAAAACATGGATTAATGAGGAAAATGAATCAATCTACTGCTAAAACACTGAAAAGAAAGATGAACCAAAATTATCTCAGGTTGAGTCTTGTTATTTTGCTGAGTTAACATATACTGCAATGTTCAAGTACCAGTTAAGCATTTTTGTGTGTGTACAATTGGTCAGATAATGTTGCATTGAAAGAATTCACCACAAACAATGACAACTACTTGCCCCTAGTACATTTCACAGCTTCAACAGACTGTCACTGGAGAAAATTCAGTGGTCAGTGAGAACCACGTGAAGTAAAGTATGGAAGTAGTATATCCACAACACAAACTGCGCTAGTACTTTCTTTTCAAGTCTAGTCCAAAATTAGATACAACGTGGAAACCACTATCACAGTCTGTGAAAAGTGGTGGAGATTGACTACTAGAGATTGTGAACATGTGGTTGTATAGTACATTTTTGGGGTGTGCCAAGTTTCTGCAGTGAATCGCACAGCCAAGTTTACAGCATTAGCCACAGTGCATTGGCATTCTTCTGATGCAGCTCAGTACCCATGTGTCTAATATGAGTACTGTGGAGTCTTCTGGGAGATAGCTGAATATCCCATGCTGCTCTGTGGCTGTGATGTGTTTGGCCCACAGTTGGTATAGAAAGCATGTGGACTGGAACATTGATAGCCTGAAGTTGTGATTAGTACACTTGAGGAAGTGGGAGGAGGAACAGCACTCATTTTTTTTCAATGGGGTCCCTGGAAGTGACAGCCATCTTGATTCATTGGATGACCAATTCCATTAGTATGGTTACTGCCCTGCTGCTCCTGGTGGATCCTTTTCTCTCCTTTGTCATCAGGCTATTCTGTTAAAAATTCTTATTTTGGGTAAAGATTTTAACAACTGGCAACAACGTCTGATGTAGGAACTGTGTCTTCTAAGAAATAGGGATCCCATTTAGCCTGTTCTGAGGTAATTTGCTCTGTAGTCTTTATGGTAATAAATATCGGAAGCAAGTGGAACGCTTTATACTTCTCCATGTACTTGATAAGGCTGCAGTTATGCAGGTATTTCTTTAAAATCTTTCATTATGGTTGAATGTTCAGACATCATTTTTATATCTTCCCAATCTTATCCACAGGAAATTGCATAACACTGAATATTCTTTCCAGCTATTCATGGTGATAGGATTATTAGTTTTGAAGTCCTCATCAACAATGAAATATTGGTTTTGACAATAGTAGTTCTGCAAATACATACCCAATGACTTTGGTATAATGCCTTGCTCCAAGGAGGTGTTCTGGATCTCAGTACAAAATGTTAGCACTATTGGATCCAAATTGCTAAAGGCTTCAAAGGGTGATTGCCCATGTCAGAAGTTTTTACACTTCTTCACATAAGACCTTTACCTACAACTAAAATACTAGTGAATTTCAAATCCCTCTGCAAGACCCATTTAGCATGTAAGTAGTGAATCTCATCGACGATCTATTAAAAGAGTGACATCATCATTCCCTGCTGTAACTGAAAAATACTTAGTCTCTAAATAAAAACAAATATATGTGTGTGTGTATGTTTAAACCTAAGATTGTTCAACTGTCTTGCTTACAACTAGAAACTCACTAAATTCCTCCAAAATAAGGTGTATGTCCATGTGTAATATTCACTCTTAAACTTGACAACCTTAGATAATAAGATATAAAACTAATACAAATTATGTCATATGATAAGAAGAAAAGGGAAGAAAACAAAGATCTTCAATTTATGTAGGTATACACACATATTCATAACAAAAGAAGGAAGAAATATTCAGGACCTTTACAATCCTCATGTCTGTAACTGGTCACATGGCCTAAATTCATATTTATTACTACCTTTTTCCACTACCCTTTCCATGTACCCTTTATCCTCAGCAAGCACCTTAGCTTGCCATGGTTCTTTGCCTGGGCCAGTGACCCAAAGATTCTGGGCCATTGTTAGATTGCCTGGATTGGGCTGTTGTAATTCTCCAATTACTTCAATCACAGGGCGTGGTAGTATTAAGAGATGCTCTAGGGGATCTCCTATATTCCAGCAAACTCTTCTTTTTTTTTTTTAAACAAATCAATTTTATTGATATATATCAATAATGCATATAATTTATCTAAAGTGTACAATCAATGGTATTTGGTATAAGCACATATTTGTGCTTTCATAACTTCAATCATCATTAAAGCATTTTCAGTATTTCAAAATAATAATAATAAATAAAATTAAAAGACAAACAAGAAAATTCCTCACCCCTGAATCTCTGTTTCCCCTGCTGTACATAGCTTCTATTTCTGGCTATTCTTTTTTTTTTTTTTAATAATTTTTTTCATATATATTTTAAAAGATGCTTAAATTACATAAATATTACACAAAAGTGGCAAAGCCCCAGGATGGGTATATCCATTGCAGGCAAACTCTTCTTTATCTCCATTGTGCAGATGCAGTCCTATTTTGCCTTGATAGTCAGGATCAATCAACCCAGTCAGTACAGTAATTCCCTTTTTTGCCTGTTGATTCAGAGGCCTTATGAGTGCAAAGTCACCAGGGGCCCGTCTAAAATCCCAGTTCAATAGAATCATTGATGTAACACCTGGTGGATGGACTTGTTCTTTTGGAACTAAGACCTGTAAACAAGCAGAGCTAAAGGTTGCAGGCACAGGATGGAAACATTTTCCTAGTGGATCATTAAGGGTAATAGTTAGTGTAGACACTCCCATTTCAACAGCTTAATTCCTGGACTATAGATAAAACAACAACATGTAGTAGATGCTGATTTAAAGCATACCCAGCTTATTGGAGAACTTTTCCCCAGCCCTCTAAGGTATTGTCACTTATTTGGTGCCATAATTGAGTCTTCAAAAGGCCATTCCACCTGTCTGTCAATCCAGTTTCTTCAGTTCGATGAAGAACATTGTAAAATAATTGAATTCCAAAAGCATGTGTCCATTGCCACATATTATATTCTATGACGTGGATTCCTTGAGCAGATGCCATGTTGTGCGGAATGCCATGGCAGTGGATAAGACATTCTGTAAGTCCACAGAAGGTACTTTTGGAATAAGCATTGCATGCAGGCAAGGTAAGTCCATATACAGAGTATTTGTCTATTCCAGTTCGAACAACTCACTGCCCCTTTCATGATGGAAGTGGTTCAATGTAATCACCCTGCTACCAGGTGGCAGGATGATCACCTTGGGGAATGGTGCCATAACGGGGCTGCATGTGGATTTCTGCTGCTAGCAGATTGGGTACTCAGCAGGGGATGTAGGCAAGTCAGTCTTGGTGAGGGGTAGTCCATGTTGCTGAGCCTATGCATAACCTCCATCCCTATTTCCATGGCCACTATTTTCATGAGCCCATAGGGCAATGACAGGACTGGCTCTGGAAAGAGGATGAGTGCTAGTCACACAACAGGTCATCTTATCCACTTGCTTATTTCAAGCTTCCTCTGATGAAATCACTGCCTTGTGAGCATTCGCATGAGACACAAACATTTTCATGTTTTTTGCCCACTAACAAGAGCTATCCACATATTTCTTCCCCAAACCTTGTTGTCACCAATTTTCCAATCATGTTCCTTTCATGTTCCTGAACATCCAGCCAAATTATGGTCAACAGTCCATGAATCATTGTACAAACACACCTCAAGCCATTTTTACTACAAGCAAAATGAACAAGCAAGTGTACTGCTTGAAATTCTGCAAATTGGGAGGATTTGCCCTCACCACTGTCCTTCAGTGCACTCCTAGGAAGGGATTGCATTGATGCAGCTCTCCACATTTGGTTGTTAACTGCATATCATGCAGAACCATCTGTAAAGTAGGCCGAGTTTCCTTTTCCACAGTTAACTGATTTTATGATGCTCCCCAGAAGGAGATAGCTGTAGGCTAGGAAAGAGAAGATAATGTGGCAGGAGTTGTGACCATGGGCATTAGGATTACATCTTCAAGCAACTTACTTGTGCCTTGAGGATCTGCTCAAGCCCTATCACATATATACCACTTACATTTTATGATGGCATGCTACTATGCACAACCAACTTTATGGTTTGGTGGGTCAGACAGCACCCACCTCATGACAGCAAACTCGGGTCTCATGGTATCTTTTTCCCATGACTAAGTGTTCAGACTCTGGTAAAGCCCAGGAGCAGGCCAAAATCTATTTTTTAAAAGCAGAATAGTTATCTGCAGAGGATCTAGGGATTTGCTCCAAAATTCTAAGGATCAGCATCATGATGCTCTTAAAGGGGCCTGCCAAAGGATCCAGACAACATCTCTATTTGTGACTGAAACTTCCAGCACCATTGAATCTTCTAGGCCATATGGCCCACATGGCACTGCAGCTTGCACAGCAGCGTGGTTCTGTAAGAGGGCTTCCTTTTGTTCTGGTCCCCACTCAAAACTATCAGTTTCATGGTCACTCCGTAGATAGGCTGGCATAGCACACCCAAATGAGGAATGTGATATCTCCAAAATCTGAAATTCCAACTAAACATTGTGTCTATTTTTTGGTCAGAAGAGGGGCAAGATGCAACAACCTTCACTTTATTTTTGTTTTTATTTTATTTTTTTAAAGATTTTATTTATTTATTCATTTACCCCCCGCCTTGCTGCCCGTGCCCGCTGGGTCAGCTAACCATGCCGTGCGGGCGGGCTTGCCTTCACCAGGAGGCCCCGGAACTGAACCCGGGGCCTCCCATATGGTAAACGGGAGCCCTACTGATTGAGCCACAGCCGCTTCCCAAACCTTCACTTTAGAAAGGAAATCTCAACATGCCCAGAGCCCTGGGCACCTAGAAATTTCACCATGGTGGGAGGCCCCTACATTTATATTGATTTATTTCCCCTCATCTCTCATGCAAATGCCTTACCAATAAGTCTAGAGTCATTGCTACTCCTTGCTCATTAGGTTGAATCAGCACACTTACTATCATTAATATAATGGGTCAGAGTGATATCTTGTGGGAGGGAGAGATTATCAAGCTCCCAGTAGACAGTATCATCACATAGGGCTGGAGAGTTGATATACCCTTGAGGCAGGGCAGTGAAGGCATATTGCTGCCTTGTCAGCTGAAAGCACGCTGGTTCTGGTGGTGCTTACTAATGGCAGTTGGGGAAAATGCATTAGCCAGATCAATAGGTGTATATCAGGTAACAAGGGATGTGTTAATTTGCTCAAAGATACACCATCTGTAAAAGCATCTATAATTGGAGTCATCACCAGGTTAAGTTATAATAATCTGTAATCCTCCAAGAGTCAGTTGTTTTCTGCATAGGTCAAATAGGAACACTGAATGTGGTGGGAATCAACACCCCTTGCACCCTTCAAATGCTTCATGGTGGCACTTATCTCTGAAATCCCTTCCAGAATCTGGTATTGTATGTGATTTACAATTTTACTAGGTAAGGGCACTTCTAGTGGCTTCCACCTGGCCTCTTCCAACATAATATCCCTCACTCCACAAGTCAGGGATCCAATGCAAGGATTCTGCAAGTTACTGAGAATGTTTATTCCAATTATACATTCTGGAACAGGGAAATATCCACAGAATGGGAACAGTGACCACGACTCACCTTGAGATTGACCTGAGCTAAACCTCCATCAATCACTTGACCTCCTAAAGGCCCTACTCTGACTGGTGGACCACAGTGTCAGGTTCTCCTGGAACTATTGTCACTTCTGGGCAAGTGTCTAATAATCCCTGAAATGTCACATCATTGCCTTTTCCCCAATGTATACTTATACTGATAAAAGTCTATAGGTCTCTCTGGGGAATGCTGGGAAGATTATAAGTTTAAATTTTTGGTAGTGCAACAGAATCCTTCCCCATGTGGACCTGGCCTTTCCCTCTTTCAAGGAGCTCTTGGTCTGTAAACTGTCTCAAGTTTGGAAATTGATTAAGGGGCTGTGACTCTGTGTCTGGTTAGGGTTTTGTTCACCCAACCTAGAACTCTTTTCTTATACAGATTAAGTGGAATTTAGTAGACTGTACATTGTTTTACTTCTAGGTACCCGATGATTTATTAGCCAATGCGTTAGGTCTATGCAATTCAAACTCTTTTTTTTCCTTTATTTTTAAAGAAGTTTTAGATTATATAAAAGTTATAGAAAATATAGGGAATTCCCATATACCCCACTCCCTCCCTATTCCACACTTTCACATATAAGCAACATCTTTCATTAGTGTGGTACATTTGTTACAATTGATGAACACATATTGAAGGATTGCTGCTAACCATGTCTAGAGTTTACATTATAGTTTACACTTTGCACAGCACAATATTACAATTTTTTTTAAAAGATGCTTAGATTACATAAATGTTACACAAAAATTACAGGGATTCCCATGTTCCCCTCCTCCCACACCTCCCATAACATCCCACATAAGCATCTTTCATTAGTGTGGCCTATCACCTGCCATGGATATACACGTCCTGGGGTTTTGCCACTAAGCATGGACCATAGTTCACATTGTAGACCACACTCTCTCACACACAGTTCTGCATGTTATATGCTGATGTAAAATGACCTATATCTGTCATTGTAAAATCACTCAGGATAATTCCCAAGTCCTGAAAAAGCCCTGTATTACAACTGCTTTTCCCTTCCCTGCCCTGAAAGTGTCTAGTGGCCACTGGCTCCAACTCATTGTTGTAATTTCTTCCATTGCTTGAATCACATTATGTCTACAATAGAATACCATTAAGTCCACTCTAGTCCATAGCTCTTCCTTCAGTCCTGAGGAGTTTGGGATGGTGATGTCCACTCCAGCCCCAAGTGAGAGGGGGCTTATATCCCATGGATGTGGTGGTTGGGATTATTCTGCCTGCAGCTGCAGGCTCTCTCCATTCCCTGAGATGGCCGTTGTCCATCATTGTCTCCTCACCAGGTGACTTGGGTGAGTCCATTGAGCTGTAGAGTAGGAGCTGCAGCTCCACTGAGATTCCAGGCACAATTGGCACATGGGCAGGCTAGAGGCTCCAGTCTCTGGAAGTTCACCTACACACTCCAGCATCACATAAAGGTTTGGATAGAAGGGACTGATGAACCAAGTGCAGGGAGGACTTACTTGAGCCCAACTCTGTCACTCTCAGGAGCACAGATTCCAAAGTAGAGCCCACTGATAAGGCATCAATCTCTGGAGCTATCCCACCTTATATAGGACCTGGGTGTCTCCAGAGCCCACTTTGGTGATCTAATGAGATCTTACTGAGTTGTGCATAAGTGTTACCTCTGGGATGACCTCTTGACTCTCTTTGAAGTCTCTTAACCACGTGAACTCATTTGCCTTTACCTTTTCCCCCTTTTATTCAAGGTCTTTTTCCAGTCGTATTGCCAGTTGGCACTTGCTATTAATCCCTCGTTACCAGGGAGGCAAATCCCCGGGAGTCATGTCCCATGCTGGGGGGAAGGTTGTGCATTCACATGGTGAGTTTGGCTTAGAAAGAGGACACATTTGAGCAACAAGGAGGGTCTCAGGTGGCAACCCTTAGGCACTCCATAACAGTAGGCTAAGTTTCAATTACAAGAGCAAAGACTCATAAGGCTAGTCATCAATAACAAGAACCCATCAGTGGACCACCTTCCTTTGCTAGACACTGCCCCTGCATTCAGGGGATTGTTGCTGCTCCCTTGGAGAATGTGGCAGAGCTCTCTAGGCTGGGAACTCAGCATTTCTTCATTTATTGAGTGATGGTCTACCCTCGTGATCATGCCCCACCCCTTGATCATTTGAACAATTTTATATATCTTTCATGTATATTCAGGT
Source organism: Tolypeutes matacus (assembly GCA_026826555.1). Taxonomy (NCBI): domain Eukaryota; kingdom Metazoa; phylum Chordata; class Mammalia; order Cingulata; family Chlamyphoridae; genus Tolypeutes; species Tolypeutes matacus. Next base: position 2,291,061 of record JAKSZT010052292.1, on the reverse strand, counting down.
GAACTTCATCCCATGAAACCCCCATCCCAGACAACCCCCACCAGTGATCCTCTGCTGCCCTCATTGTAACCCTTCTGTGATCTAAACCTTCCTTGAAGATGAAGCCCATATAATAGCCAAAAACAATTAATAGGAAAATGAAATAATAATGATAAGCTTAAATGTAAGAGATAAAATACATGGAAATGCAGAAAAAAAAAAACCTAAAAATAAAATAAAGTTAAAAGATTGGGACATTCAAAAAATGGGAAAAAACAAAAAAAAAATGTTTTAATTATTTTTATTTTTCCTTTAATCAATGCATTATCTATTGTCCAGTTTTTACCTTGGCACCTTCCCCCTTTCACTCCCAAGTGTCTCCAAAATTTTCATTTAATTTTCAAAGAAGTTTTAGGTCACAGCAAAGTCACACACAGAATACTAGAGACTCTCATATACCCTACCTCCTTCCACTTTCCTCACCCTTTATTAAAACCTTTTTTTATGTGTGTGTGGATGATAGCATTGTTATAAGTGTTATACAGAAACATAGCTACTAAACATTGTCAATGGTTTACAATATAGTTTACAATTTAGACAGTACAATTGAATAATTTTTGATGATATTTACCATGTCCTATGTCCATTACTGTAAGGTAGTGAAAACATTTCCCATGACCACTAAATACCCTCTGTTTGATCTTTTCAGTTCCTTCCTCTCCATCCCCCTGGGGCACATGACACTCCCCTGTCTTGACTCATTGGATGACAAGATTCATATTTATATGCAACAAGAGGTCTTGACATGCTGAATATCCTCCCTTATTAGGATCCACCCTTGCTCCTAAGAGACACCCACCTGTCTGTTTCTGGGTGAATCGGTCCTCCCAAAGATGGGGGTCCATCTCCTTCCCACCCACCGTGTGGGTCTCCACTCCCTGACACAACACATTATGACAGGATGAACACTCAAACGCTCCCCAGAAGCCTACTCCAGATGCACTCCATCCTGAATGTGCCCCCAACCTACATCCTAAACCACTGACACCACCTTGTCATATTGCCAGAAGAGCATTCCCACTCCTATACTTTCAACATCATACCCATAAAAAAAAAAACAGTATAAAAAACAAACAAATTAAATGTAGATGAATTTAAGAAATGGAAAAGAAAGAAATAGAAGATGCTAGTATCATGTCTACATTCTACAAAGGTAATAATCATAGATACTTCAATGTTAGTCTCAATTTCATACTTTACTAGATGAATAACCTTGGACAAGTTATTGTAACTTCTCTAATTATCAAATTCTTATATGAAAAGGAGAAATCTTAAAAGAATTTAGCTTATAGGGATATTTGAGGATTAAAGGATATAGAATATGTAAGGCAATTAGTCTAGTGCCCAGTCCTCTGGGGAAACCTCAATAATTGTTAGCTGTTGCAATGACTTTCAGTGTGTGACTTAAATTTTATTGTCTTTAATGTTGGCTGTCTTTATAATTTATTTTCTCAATTGGAATACACTTTTATTTTTAGATAAAATGTCATACCACTTTCATTTGTACACATGGAACCTAACACAGCATCTTCCACATATTAACCATCTATGGTAGATATGTTTATACTAATTCAGTCAATTGCTGGGAAATTTTCTATCGAATGAAATGAACTACAGGGAAAAAAAATCATCCAAGATCATACCAAGATGAAAGCAAACCATCTCATCCCTGGAATTTTTTGAGTCATTTGAAGTTTATGGAGATTTCAGTTTATGGAGAGGAAGAAATATTAAAAAAATAAGTAATATGTTTCAATTTTATATAGTTTATACTTGGGAGTAATAGGGATGAGAAGAAAGCAGGTTGGAAAGAGAGAGATGGGAGAAAAAGAGAAAAGTGGGAGATGAGAAGGGGAAGTGTCAGAAACTTAGAAATTAATTAATTCAACAAATACACATGCAACATCGTCCTTTTAAAAGATTTCTGAATATATACAACCTGTTAGAACTAAATAATTTGTTTTGGAGGTGGGATTTTAGGCACTTAGGCAATATAAGAGTTGAGGTGTTTAGAATAAGGGAGCTTAATGACCCTCAAAAAATCTCCACAGTTTCATTATTAACTCATCAAGTGAAAGGTGCTCTAAGCACACAGCACACTTGTGAAATAGTATTAACAAATGAAAATGTCACATGTCAGATATTCACCTTCTGCAGAACCTTCAGATCCTTTCCAGAAGCCTTCTCAGAGCTCCTTTCACAAACATTCTTCAGGGTGAAGATGAAGGGATTGAGGGTGGGGGTGATTATGGAATAGAAGAGAGAGATAAAATTGCCCTGCTCTTGGGAGTAGCTGGAAGGGAGCTGTTGGTACATGTAGATGGCAGGTAGGTAGAAGAGAGAGACCACTATCAGGTGGGAACAAGTCCCAAAGGACTTGTGCCGTCCTTTGGAGGACTGGATCATGAGCAGTGCATGGACAATGCAGCAGTAGGAGAGAAGGATGAAAGCTAGTGGCACCAGCACAAAGAAGGCCACCAGCCAGCCAGCATGGCATCATTCACTGTTGTGTCAGCACACGGTAGCTGGATCATGACTGGCACCTCACAGAAAAAGTTATCTAGCAATTGCTGCCCATAGAAAGGCAATTGCACTGTCAAGACTAATTGAATTAGTGAGTTGCCAAAGCCACTGATCCAGGCCATGGCTGCAAGCTGCTGGTAGAGAAGGCTGTGCATGATAACACCATACCTGAGGGGCTCACAGATGGCCACATAGCCGTCCAGGGCCATGGTGGCCAAGACAATGCACTCAGTGCAACCCAACCAGAGGAAAATAGCATACTGCACTGTGCAGCCCCCATAGCTGATGGTCTTCTTGGAGCTGCCCATGTTGACCAACATCTGCGGGACTGCAGTTGTGGTATAGCAGAGGTCCAGGAAGGACAGGTGGCTGAGGAAGATATACATGGGGCTCTGAGCTGGGGATCCATCTGCGACACCAAGGTGGTGGTGATGTTCCCCACATGGCTAGAACGTAGGACACCAGGAGGACCACAAGAGAGAGAGTTCCATCCGTGGCCTATCAGAGCCACCCAGAAGAATGAAGTCTTTAGGTGAATTATCCAAGAAACTCTGGTTGTAACTGCTCATGCTGATTCATTTTCTGCCACCTGTGATGAATCCAGAAAGTCAGAATGCCTTAACCAAAAGGGGGAAATATTAAATGCAAATGAGTTTTTATGGCTAAGAGATTTCAAAGTGAGTCAGGAGGTCATTCCAGAGGTTCCTCTTATGCATGTCTCAGGAGGATCTCATTGACTTGCCATAGTAAACAGTGCCCCAAGGAAGGGTGCCTCTGAGGGCTTTAGGGACATCTAGACACTATAGGCAGGACAGACAACCCAGGAAATTGGCTCCCCATCAGCCGGACTTACCTTAGAATATATGATAACCTATCTTCCTGATATATCAGAGTTTTTATTTTCCTACATATGATTCTTCTGCCACTTTTATATAAACCCATATATTTATACCCATTAAATATATGTCCCAGAGACTTAAATCTTTTGGCTGTTCATATGCCAGTTGAGCCCTGGATCTTAGGAGAATTTCAGCTGTCATCTACTCTCCAGTTCATAAGACTTGCCCATGACAACTAACAAAAGGATGATGATGGACAATGCCCATAACCAAAAACAGAGTATTTATAGCCCTCTCAAATGTAAGCAGAGTGAGCCTCGCCATCCTCAAATTTCTGATATTGAGGAATGAACAAACATAAGGAAGGACTACAACTATGGACCGAAGTAAACATTACTGTTCTAGTAATGGAAGAACTTGAAATATTAGTATAAAAAAAGTGGTCACGAAGAGATTCTGAGGGGAGGGAGAGGATTAGAATAGGTGTAACATGGGGCACTTTGGGGACATTAGAATTGTTTTGCATGATATTGCAATGACAGATACAGGCCATTATACATTTTGTCAAAATCTACAAAATTGTGTGGTGCAAAGTATAAAGCATAGTGTAAACTATAGACCATAGTTAGTAGCAATGTTTCAAAATTTGTTCATCATTTATAAGAAATGTACCATACTCATGTAAGATGTTATTAATAGGGGACAGAGGAAGAGGAGGAATTGGTGGGGTACATGGGAATCCCCTATGTTATGGATATAACATTTATGTAATCTAAATCTTCTTTAAAAGTAAAGAAAAATAATAGTATTAATAAAGAACATAGAATGAATAAAACCTGAGAGGAGGATTTAATCATCTTCCTTACTACTGCGTCCATGCTTTCTTACACAGGATGCATCTGTCTGGTCTTCTTTAACTTTGTAGGGTCACTTGTATGTAGAGGTGTCAGCACCCAGAGTCAGGGAGTTGCATAAGTGTCCTGGCTCTACTTTCTGCTTCTGTGACATTGGCTATGCCATTTCATCTTTCTGAACTTTAATTTATGCATCTGTAGAATTGAGAGAAAATACGTGCTGTAACTGCGGAGACTTGAAGAAAAGATAAGAACATCAATTATGTGAAAGCATACCATAGGAATAAATGTTTGTGTGTTTTTTTTCCAAATTGGCCAAAGCCTGTCATAATTCTCTTCTCTATTAAAATGTTTGACTACTCTCTACAAACACAAGGAACAGTATTGTCTGCTTACTCAGACTTTCTCATTTTGTCTTTTGGAGGTGATGGTGGGAGGTGAGTGAGTATAATGGTTTTATAAACAGCTAAGGGCTTTATGGATATAAACATACCCTACTCACCTCCTAAGGCTTATGTCTCACACATTAGCATGAGATGGTGCACCCTGTCTCCCCAGACCACACCTATCTCTTCATAACATTCACACACAGGTAGCACTGGTATTCACTTTGCCAATTACAATTGCACAATCCCATGTCCCCTGAGTCCTTTGAGTGGAGGGACCAATTCCTATGTCACCTTCCCCTTAGACCCTGCCTTGAACATGGAACCCAAATGAGACTCCAGAGCATAGAATTTTTTTTTAGGAGGCACTAGGGATTGAACCCGTGACTTGTACATGGGAATCAGATGCTCAAACACTGATCTACCTCTGGTCCCCAAGAAGGATTGTTTTTTTTCATTTGTTTGTCTTTGATTTTAGGAGGTACTGAGGATTGAACCCAGGAACTTGTACTTGGGAAGCAGGCACTGAACCACTTGAGCTACATCTGCTCCCCAGAGCATAGAATTTTGACTACCAGTGGAAAAATCTTGATCAGTATAAGAAATGTAGCCTCTAGAAACATCTACCAAAAGATTACACTGCTTCTAGAGCTAATATTTCCTTGCCAGTTTGAGTGGCATTTGAATTCCCTATACAACTTTGCCAAGCAACTGTTCCCTCTTGGAGATATAATCCACAGCCCTTTTGATTTCTGGACACCCTCATTGGTAGAAAGTTAGTATGTTTTCCCTAGAAGATTCACAGGGACTATTCACTGAGCTCCAAAACCTCAAGCTGCCTACTTTCTCCTTGACACTGTCCACCATGCAGAGAATTTAAAGATTCTGATAACCTCAAGGTTATGGTAGATATATGGCTCATGATAAGTTTGAAAAGAAAATAAATCTGTGGGTATGTAATTTATAAAATACTCATTTTTATCATTTTATTTGTTGCTTTATGCATAAACTATAAAATTAATGAAGATATGTTTCTTTAGATGATATGACAACTCTCCCCCTAGTATTGTATTCTAATGAACTCTGGGTTTAAACTGATAATTAAGTTCAAATTTCCTTTCCTCCTTCTCTTGTGCCAAAATTACATGTTGTGTGCTATAATATTCCTGATATTCTTGTGGAACACGCAATTATTGTACTTCCTTCCACTATTCTATCAAAAATCTCCCATGAAATAAACCTCTTCGAATACAGTTATATTTCTAACGACAGCTTAGGACACCGGTTTTGATTCAATGAACTGTAGCATGGGAAAGTCTAGTTAGTCCAGGTTTTAAGTTGAAAAGGAATCATGTCGTTTCCCTTTTTTCTCCTTATTAGATTTCTGATCCAAATTTTTCTTCCCTAAAGTGTGGAATAAAGGGAGAAATTAATGGGGTAGTGAAGGAAGAAATAAAAGGTTGGAGAAGCAAGAATGATAGAAGAGTAGAGATAATAATAAATACAACTTTTTAATTGTAATAATAATAAATATAATTTTAATAATAAATACAATTTTTTAAAGGATTCCATTATGTACCAGGGACTGTGATAATAACATTGCATAGTTATCTAATTTAGTTCTTTAACAACCCAGGAAGGTATTTATTTTCACCTCCATTTTACTATTGAGCAAAGAGCAGCTTTGAGAAGTTAATTGTTCTGCTTTAGTTCAACTATATAGCAGTTAGCGGTGAAAGAAGGACTGAAATCCCTTGCTCTTATACTTTATTATCTCTCGTACTGTGCTTTTTTAAAAAAGGAGATGGTGAACTGGAAAGCAGCAAGAGCTTTTTAGAGCAACAGGAGCATAAATGAGATCAAAGAGGATGCTGGAGAAGAGCAATGAAGAAGAGTTATGTCAAAGGAGGGAAAGAGGCAAGGAGAGCATCCCAAAGGGATTTGAGGAAGAGTGACTTTTAAAAATTACTAGTTCAATGTATAACTCATACACATGCCTTCTGCACTTCGAAGCCAGGGGTCATCCCAGTCTGATGGGTTCTTGTCCTATATCTGATGCCCTGCTTTCCAGCTGTTTCCACATCCAGTTCTTTCTGGGTCTGCCCTTGCACTCCTTAAAGTCCACTGTGGACTTTTTCCACCTTCTCACTATCTGAATGGCATTGTTCCCCAAGTTGTTTGCTTTGCTTCCCTGGGTGAACACAATCACCTCCATGTCTGTCACTATAATATTTAAGCATATTTCTCCCACACCTGTGTCTCCAGCTGTGATTTCCTCACTGGGCTCGAACCCTCTTTTTGACATTGTTAACAGAGATTTCTTAATTTAACCTAAGAGTCATCCCTCAATGTCAAACCACCTCCTCCCAGTTTCTGACTGTCACCCTGACTCAACATATTCAGGTTATTCCGAATAATATTCTACTCCTCATTTTCTATAGTTCATCAGCGACATGTCACATTGGTTGCCCCTGCATAATGTCATAGACACATGCAGTATATAGCCTACTGTGTGGTCCTGGGTCAGAGGCCATCAGAACTGCTGTTAGAGCTGCTGTGCCCCTGTGGGCTGTCTCTTCCTTATTCAAGCCATCATTCCCATTCCTGATGAAAACTTCTTCCTAAGATCGGGTCTTAAGAGAAATGATATAGTAAAGGCTTCATTTACCTAGGAAGTTGGAACACATCTTCTTGAGTTAGTACCTTCCCCAGGACAGAGACTGTGCCTCACATGGAATCCCTGCAGGTTCTTCTGAGAATTTTCAAATCCCTCTACCTTAGCTGTCATCACAGGTTGTTTTAAAGATTTATACCTATATTGTTTCTACTTGCAGGCAAGATTGTGACTCTTTGATATACTTATGATATATATCCCTTAGAATATATATATAACTTTATATCTAATATCTACCTAATTATCTATGTGCTATCTACTACTTATATCTTTCTATATTTCTGTCTGTCCATATCTATCATCTCTCTCTCTCTCTCTCTCTCTCTTTATTTATCTGTAACTATATCTTTTTATCTATATACATTTACATCTATCATTTATCTTTCTATCTAATCCATCTGTGTAACATCTAATGTTGTCATAATGCCTGGCACATGCTGCTGAAATCTCCTTTGGTGTTTGGTAGAGCATGTTGTTACCTACACTAACATACAATAGGGAATATCAAATTCATAGCAATGTGTGGAATTTCTGGAAGCAGATTTATGAGAAACGTGAATGGGAACTTGACTAGGATGATTTTTATTACCTGTCAGTCCAAAGGATCTCTTCCTCTAATCTAAAATTCACCCAAACATTCTTGTAACCTTAGTACCCAGATTAAGGCAAACATCTGTTTAACTTTCAGGGTTATAACCAGTATTATCGTGCAAGAGACTGAATCTTGAGGACAAGGTTTACAAATGACAGCATTTTACTTAGCTGATATTAAAAAGTCTTCATTCATTACACATCATTTATGTATTTCCAGTCTGTTCATATGACAAGCTGATTGGGTAGAAGCTCTAATTAAAACAGTAAAATCAAGAAATGAGCTCACACAATGAGAAAGGGTCTAAAATAAAAATCTCAACTTTGCCCTCTACAACTTTCTTTTACTCACTCCCATCCCATCACTCTCTTCAAATCTACACACAGGACAGACTCATCCACACCTAGGCTTTGTGCCTTTCTTGCCCTCCTGCCTTGAATTGCCAATTTTTTACGGATTCCCCCTTCACTTCACATCATACCTCTGATTTCACTATAGCCCAGTTTCTGCTTCTCACACAAAGCCACACTCACTAATTCATCACTTTTGAATCTTCTCCTATAAGTGCCCATAATAAAAATTAAAAAAATAAAAATAAATAAATAAATAAATAAAACATTTCCTAATAAAGATTGGGAGGAGAAGGGAAGTACATCAGCATTTAATGAGCACCCTCCACTTCTCAGGTTCTGTGCCAGACATTTCCTATATATAGTGCCTCAAGTCCTACTTAAAAAAAAACTCCGGGAAAACTGAGAAGTTCTTAAAGGTTAAGAACATGCACTCAATCAAGATTAGCCTTAGCTCTAGTAGCTTTGTTGTAGATTTTTTGGGACTTTCTAGGTATAGGATCATATCATCTTCAAATAACAAAAGTTGAACCCAGAGGAGAATTGTGGTTAATACTATAAATACAATAGTAGAACAAATGTGCATCACTATTACAAGGTGGCAAGACTATGGTGACACATGGAAAAATACAATTAATGTAACCTATGGACTTTAGTTAACAGCAATATTGTAATATCTTTGCATCAATGTCAAAGAAGTACTTTGCTAATAATAGGGGGTATAGAAAAATATAAAAATTGTATGCGATAGACCATAATTGGTGGAAATATTCTGATAACGTTATCTTATCATCTGTAACAAATGTTCCACAGCAATTCATGTCTAATATGTTGGTGGAGGTCTGTTGTATGGAAATTCTTCACATTTGCATGATTGTTTTGCAAGTTCACAACTTCTCTAATAAAAAATATGTATATGTATAAAAAGGCAATTGCTCAGAGATGATTTCATGGGGTAACTATTTGAAGTGCTGATGCTACTTCACACAGGAGTAAATTAACTGCTCAGCAGCCCACAGATGTCATAATCCAGTATGACACTAAATCCAAATTTCCAAAAGTCACGTTTTACACACATGGCTCCTTGTAAATCACCCTATGAAGCTGAAAAGTATTTAAGACTTTGCCTAATGGAAAACCTGAAATATGTTATATTTGCTAATAATTTCCAATAATTTTTATTTGTTGTGTTGATGGTAGTTTCTTAAAAAATAAAAATCTGTCTTACACATTGTATCATTCATAGCCAATTATACAGCATGAGTGACACAGTTAACTGACTCGATGATTACTGAATTTGATAACAAATCTAAAGGTCTGAACCTCAAAGTCACTCCTTATTCTGTATTTTAAGGTCATTAGCCCTATCAAATTATTCTTTCGAATAGTACTGGGGGTGAAAAAGGACATGAGAGGGAGCTGGGACACAGCAGTTACTAGCATCATGAGAAATCATGATGTGGCCAAGGAGAGAGTACAAGGTCTATGGGTGCCATACAGAGAGAACACCAGCCACTCTGAGCTGACATACGTCACCTAGACTGTGAAATATTGCTCAGTCCAGAGTGTGGTGGATGGGCACACTTGCACATGCCTGCTCCCACCCATGCCCCCAAACCTTTTCATTTTTCCATAAAATATTTCAATTTGTTACTAAAATTCATCTCAAAGCTTGCTTTCCCTGGGGTCTGAAACTATTTGGGTATACTTGCTCAAGTTCTCTCTTGCTATGGGTATGCTGAACTTATTATTGCTCTTGTGACTATGATTTAACATCATCACAAATATTGGGGTACACAGGAAATAAGACTAAGGGCTCACTCTTCAAGAAGAATTTCAAATAGATTCTCTGCCTAGATGCTGGGATGGTTGGCTCTGTTTCTAGTTGTCTTTTTTAGACTGAA
>JAKSZT010052292.1:2260833-2278303 GCA_026826555.1 Tolypeutes matacus | reverse complement strand
CTCTCAATCCCCTCAGCTACATCTTGAGGAACAAGGAGATAAAGGAGGCTTTCAAGAGACTACTTGGGAGAAAGAGAAAGAGCAACAAGGAATGAAGGATTCATACTCAAGAGTGAAAACAGATATTGTCCTGTTCAGTTATTCACAGCATTAAACTTGTCACACAGCATATGGGTTACTCCCACAATTTACACTAATACCAAAAGTCAATAGTGTGATTTATCAAAGATAAAATCTGATGAACTATGAAATATTATTGTTCTTAAATATGAGCATAAATAAAACTGTTCTGGTCAGGATACAATCAGGAAACCACTCTAATTATTTAAATGTAGAGAAAGTATTATTAGAAATTGCTAACAATATATTTACCAACTTAAAAAACAAGAAGCAGCTGGGACCACCCCAGCACAGGGGAAATAGATGGAGAGGAATTGAATTGTTAAAATTCAGCTCAAAGGAGTGGCACATGGAGCATAAATTTTAAACATCCTACTTGTGAGGAGGTGATATCTGCTGCCTGTGCTCATGTCATTAAAACGTTGTGAAGCCCTGATTTTGCATACCACGCAAACAAGAATAATGCTGGGGTGAAGAAGCATTGCTATGGTCATATTAATAAGAACAAGGTGGGCATGGCTACCACAATGAAAGGCAGACTTGAAGCAGCAATCAAGAGTTTGATTTGCATAGACCTAAGGCATTGGCTAATAGATCATCGGGAACCTAGAAGTAAAACAGATGGACAGTCTACTAAATTCCACTTGAACTGTATAAGAAAAGAGTTCTAGGCTGAGAGAACAAAACCCTAAGTGGAATACAGACATAGAGAGTCCACAGCCCCTTAATCAATTCTGAGACTTGAGACAGTTTACAGACCAAGAGCCCCATGAAAGAGGAAAAGGCCCATGGGGAAGGATCTTGTTGCACTACCAAAAATTTATACTGTGAATCTTCCTCCCAGCATTCCCCAAAGCATTACAACTTTTATCACTGTAAGTATACATCGGGGAAAAAGAAATGATCAGACATTTCAGGAATAATATTAGACACTTGTCCAGAAGTGACATTAGTTCCAGGAGAACCAAAATGACACTGTGCTCCACCAGTCAGAGTAGGGCTTTAAGGAGGTCAAGTGATCGATGGAGGTTTAGCTCAGTTCAATCTCAAAGTGAGTCAAGTAGTCACTGTTTCCATTCTGTGGTTTTTCCCCCACTTCCAGATTGTATAATTGGAATAAACATACCCAGTAACATGTAGAATCCTTGCATTGGATGCCTGATTTGTGGAGTGAGGGCTATTACGATAAGAGAGGCAAGGTAGAAGGCACTAGAAGTGCTCTTGCCTAGCAAAATAGTAAGTCAAAAGCAATACCAGATTCCTGAAGGGATTGCACAAATAAGTGCCACCATCAAGGATTCGAAGGGTGCATGGGGTGGTGCTTCCCACCACAAATCCCCATTCAGTGCTCCTATATGACCTGTGCAGAAAACAACTGGCTCTTGGAGGATTACAGGTTATTATAACTTAACATGGTGGTGACTCCAATTACGGATGCTGTTACAGATGGTGTATCTTTGAGCAAATCAACACTTGTTACCTGGTATGCACCTATTGATCTGGCTAATGCATTTTTCCCAATTGCCATTAATAAGCACCACCAGAAACAGTGTGCTTTCAGCTGGCAAGGCCAGCAATATACTTTCACTTCCTTGCCTCAAGGGTATATCAACTCTCCAGCCCTATGTGATGATATTGTCTACTGGGAGCTTAATCGTCTCTCACTCCCACAAGATATCACTCTGATCCATTATATTAATGATAGTAAGTATGCTGATTCAACCTAATGAGCAAGGAGTAGCAATGACTCTAGACTTATTGGTAAGGCATTTGCATGAGAGATGAAGGGAGATAAATCCAATATAAATATAGGGGCCTCCCACCATGGTGAAATTTCTAGGTGCCCAGTGCTCTGGGGCATGTTGAGATTTCCCTTCTAAAGTGAAGGTTGTTGCAACTTGCCTCTCTTCTGACCAAAAAATAGGCACAATGTTTAGTTGGAATTTCAGATTTTGGAGATAATCACATTCCTCATTTGGGTGTGCTACTCCAACCCATCTACTGTGTGACCATGAAACTGATAGTTTTGAGTGGCAACCAGAACAAATGGAGGCCTTTTTACAGATCCAGGCTGCTGTGCAAGCTGCAATGCCACCTTGGGTCATATGGCCTAGAAGATTCAATGATGCTGGAAATTTCAGTCACAAATAGAGATGCTGTCTGGATCCTTTGGCAGGGCTCTTTAGGAGCATCATGATGCTGATCCTTAGAATTTTGGAGCAAATCCCTAGATCCTCTGCAGATAACTATTCTGCTTTTAAAAAATAGATTTTGGCCTGCTCCTGGGCTTTACCAGAGTCTGAACACTTAGTCATGGAAAAAAGATACCATGAGACCTGAGTTTGCTGTCATGAGGTGGGTGCTGTCTGACCCACCAAACCATAAAGTTGGTTGTGCATAGTAGCATGCCATCATAAAATGTAAGTGGTATATATGTGATAGGGCTTGAGCAGATCCTCAAGGCACAAGTAAGTTGCTTGAAGATGTAATCCCTAATGCCCATGGTCACAACTCCTGCCACATTATCTTCTCTTTCCTAGCCTACAGCTATCTCCTTCTGGGGAGCATCATAAAATCAGTTAACTGTGGAAAAGGAAACTCGGCCTACTTTACAGATGGTTCTGCATGATATACAGTTAAAAACCAAATGTGGAGAGCTGCATCAATGCAATCCCTTCCTAGGAGTTCACTGAAGGACAGTGGTGAGGGCAAATCCTCCCAATTTGCAGAATTTCAAGCAGTACACTTGCTTGTTCATTTTGTTTGGAAGTAAAAATGGCTTGAGGTGTGTTTGTACAATGATTCATGAGCTGTTGACAATAATTTGGCTGGATGTCCAGGAACATGAAAGGAACATGATTGGAAAGCTGGCGACAACAGGTTTGGGGAAGAAATATGTGGATAGCTTTTGTTAGTGGGCAAAAAACATGAAAATGTTTGTGTCCCATGTGAATGCTCACAAGGCAGTGATTTCAGCAAAGGAAGTTTGTAAAAAGCAAGTGGATAAGATGACCTTTTGTGTGGCTAGCACTCATTCTCTTTCCAGAGCCAGTCCTGTCATTGCCCTATGGGCTCATGAACAAAGTGGCCATGGTGATAGGGATGGAGGTTATGCATAAGCTCAGCAACATGGACTACCCCTCACCAAGACTGACTTGGCTACAGCTGCTGCTAAGAACCCAATCTGCCAGAAGCAGAGACGCAAATTCAGCCCCCATTATGGCACCATTCCCCAAGGTGATCAGCCTGCCACCAGGTAGTAGGTTGACTACATTGAAACACTTCCATCATGAAAGGGGCAGCAATTTGTTCTAACTGGAATAGACAAAACTCTGTATATGGACTTGCCTTCCCTGCAAGCAATGCTTATTCCAAATGTATCTTCTGTAGACTTACAGAATTCTCATCCACCACCATGGCATTGCACACAACATGGCATCTCATCAACAAACCAATGTCACCAAAAATGATGTGTGACAATGGGCACATGCTCTTGGAATTCATTTTTTTACAATGTTCTCCATCATACTGAAGAAACTGGATTGACGGAAATGTGGCCTTTTTAAGACTCAATTATGGCACCAACTAGGTGGCAATACCTTGCAACGCTGGAGCAATGGTCTCCAATAGGCTGTGTATGATCTAAATCAGCATCCACTCCATGTTGTTGTTTTTCCCATAGTCCAGGAATCAAGCTGTGGAGATAAGAGGGTCAACACTATTACCCCTAGTAATCCACTAGGAAAATGTTTCTATCCTATGCCTGCATCCTTTAGCTCTGCTTGTTTACAGGTCTTAGTTCCCAAAGAGCAAGTCCATACACCAAGTGTTACAACAATGATTCACTGAACTGTGATTTTAGACTGACACCTGGTGACTTTGCACTCATCATGCCTATGAATAAACAGGCAATAAAGGGAATTACTGTACTGACTGGGTTGATTGATTCTGACTATCAAGAGGAAATAGGATGCACCTGCACAATAGAGTTAGAGAAGATTTTGCCTGGAATATAGGAGATCCCTTAGAGCATCTCTTAGTATTACCATGTCCTGTGATTAAAGTCATCAGAAAAATTCAACAGCCCAATCCAGGCAATCTAACAATGACCCAGAACATTCAGGAATGAAAGTTTGGGTCATCCGACCAGGCAAAGAGCCATGGCCAGCTGAGTTGCTTGCCTAGGATAAAGGGTACATGGAGTGGGTAGTAGAAAAAGGTAGTGATAAATATGAACTTAGGCCATGTGACCAGTTACAGACATGAGGATTGTAAACCATGAATATTTCTTCCTTCTTTTGTTATGGATATGTGTGTATACTTACATAAACTGAAGAACTTTGTTTTCTACCGTAATCTTTCCTCTTATCATATGACATAATTTGTATTAATTTCATATCTTGGTATTGAAGATTGTCAAGTTTAAGGGTGAATATTGCCCATAGACATGCACCGTAATCTGGAGGCATTTAGTGAGCTTTCGGTCGTAAGCCGGACAGTTGAATAATTTTAGGCTTAAACATATATATATACAAATATATATATATATATATATATATATATATATATATATATACACACATACATATACTTGTGTATATATATATATATTTGTTTTTATGGAGAGATTAATTATGGTTCATTTACAGCACAGAATTATGAAGTCACTATTTTAATAGATCATCAATGGGATTCACTACTTATGCTAACTGGGTGTTTTACAGGGATTTGAAACTCGCCTATATTTAGTTATGGGTAAAGGTCCTATGTGAGGAAGAGTAAAAATTACTGATGTGGGCTTTACCCAAATATTCAATTCACCTTTGAAACTTTTAGCAATTTGGACCCAATAGTGGTAACATTCTGTACTGAGACATAAAACTTCTTCCTGAAGCAAGGCATTATACGAAAGACATTGGGTGTGTATTTGCAGAACTACTATTGTCAGAACCAATATCTCATTGTTGATAAGGACTTCAAAACTAGTAATCCTTATAACCATGACCAGCTAGACAGAATATTCAGTGTTATGTGATTTCCTGCAGATAAAATTTAGGAAGATATAAAAAAAAGCACCTGAACATTCAACATTAATGAAAGATTTCAAAGAAATACCTGTATGAACTGCAGCCTTATCAAGTACATGGAGAAACATATAGCATTGCATTTGCTTCAGATGTTGATTACCATGGAGACTATAGAGCAAATTACCTCAAAACAGGCTAAATAGGATCACAATTTCTTAGAAGACACAGTTCCTACAGAAAATGTTGTTGCCGGTTGTCAAAGTCCTTATCCAAAATAAGAATTTTTAACAGAAGAACCTGATGACAAAGGATGGAAAAAGAACCACCACCAGCAGCAGGGCAGTAATCATACTAATGGAACTATTCACCCAGTGAATCAAGACAGCAATCACAAAAGGGACCCCATTGAAAAAAGTGAGAGTTGTTCCTCTTCCCACTTTTTCCAGTGTACTAATTACAACTTCAGGCTATCAGTGTTCCAGTCCACATGCTGCCTATCCCAACCCTGGGCCAACCACATGTCAGTCACAGAGCAGCATGGGATATTCAGCTATCTCCCAGAAGACTCCAGACTACTCATATCAGACACATAGGTACTGAGCTGCATAAGAAGAATGCCAAATGCTCTGTGGCTAATGCTGCAAGCCTGGCTATGCAACTCACTGCAGAAACCTGGCACACCCCAAAAATGTACTGTACAACCACATGTTCACAATCCCTAGTAGCCAAGCTCCACTACTTTTCAAAGACTGGGATAGTGGTTTCCAAGTGGTATCTAATCTTGGGCTAGACTTGAAAAGAAAGTACTAGTGCAGTTTGTGTTGTGGACATGCTACTTCCATAGTTTACTGCACGTGGTTCTGACTTACCACTGTATTTTCTCCAGTGATAGTCTGTTGAAACTGTGAAATGTGCTAGGGGCAAGGCGTTGTCATTGTTGTGAGTTATTTCAATGCAATAATATCTGACCAATTGTGCACAACAAAATGCTTAACTGGTACTTGAACATTGCAGTATATGTTAACTCAGCAAAAATGAGAAGACTCAACCTGAGATTATTTTGGTACATCATTCTTTTTAGTGTTTTATCAGTACATTGATTCATTTTCCATATTAATCTGTGTTTTTGGTCAAGGAAATTGTTTGAATTATTTTGACAGTAAAAAAGCAACATGCTTTCCCAGAAAATTTACAAAAATTTACAAAAATTTGCAACTTTTCAGATTGTTTAGTATAATTTTTTATTTTTTTAAAAAAGAAACTTAGATTACATAAATGTTACATTAAAAATTATAGGAGCTTCCCCTATACCCTGCTCCCTAGCCCTCCCACCTTTTCCTACATCAACAACATCTTTCATGACAAACTCTGGGTTCTGGCAAGATGATGTCAGCTTAGGTGTGCACTCCCGATGTCTCTCACAAAAAAATGGATGAGAAAGGGCAAAAGCCTTTCCAAGTTAGCTGTTTTGGGAACCCACTGAGCAGGAGGCTTCAGGACATCGATCTTGAGGGAACTGGACAAAGATATAAAGAGCCCCAGGGAAACAATGAATTTCTTGCCCCTGTGCCGGGAAATGGCAAGTGGCTAGGCCCCACTCTCAAGGCAAAAACGTCCAGGAACCCACTAACTTCCAACAGCCCCTGAGTGAAAGGCCACATTTTCTGGGAGGAAAAGGGTTCTGGTGAAGTGTGGAGAGGGTTTCTTTTCTGTGTGTTTGGTTACCTGTGCCCCCTTTGAACTTTGGGGATGATACCAGCTGGCATCAAGGTGGCCCCAGGAAAAGGCGAGAAGGGAATCTGCTCAGGCAGCCTGAAGCACTCAGCCACCCTGGGAGAGAGGAGCTTGGGCAGGGAGAGGGCAGAGAAAGGCAACAGACATCTCCTGTGCTGAAAACTATCAAACCTACAATTGCCCTAAGTGAAGTGTTTGGTAGGAAGTCTCAATAATTTTTAAGGCCTGTTTTAGGGTCCCCCTGAGGGAAGGATGGTACAGGATGAGGTTCTAAAGTGGTTTCTTTTTAGTGAGTTTGATCACCAGCGTGCTCTTTGAATCTTGGAAAGGACCTTGACCTGACCAGGAGAGGGGAAGGGGGATCTGCTTAAACAGGTTGTCATGCCCAGCTGCCCTGGGAGAGAAAGCATTCAGAGTATAAAGGGAGCAAGGACAGACAGCTGCCTAATCAACAGGAATCTAGCCAACTGCAAAGATTCTAACTTGCCTTTAGAATCTTGAGAGGCAAAGTGGGCAGATAGCTTTCTCAAAGGCCATCTGACTGAAAAATGAAGTTTAGCTCAGTGAAGAAGTTCCCACCTTAAATATGTGAGGTCCCTGCTCTGACTCTCTGCTCTTAGAAAAGTGATTCACAGGGTTGTCAGACATCCAAGAGATACTTTAAGAAGAAAAATATGTAGAAATTCTTTTTGTATTAATTTTTCTTGGATCTCTTATTTTTCTTTAAAAATATTCCTTTTTCAGTTTTATTTAGTTTACTTTCTAAAGCCCAGTTCAAAACTTGCAGAGGGCAGGCTGCAGGGTAAATGATTCATGAACACCTGCAGACTGAGAATCACTTTAGAGGCCAAAGAGGGAAGGCGGTTTTTATATGGTTGTTTGTTTGCTTGTTTTTTGTTTTGTTTTGTTTTTTTCTTTTTTATCCTCTTTCTCTCCTCTCCCCTGCCCCCCTTTTTTTGTAGTTGCTGCTGTCTGGGTTCTTCTTTGTTGGGTTTCCCGTTCCTTGGTTTCACCTGCTTTTTGTTTTACTCATTTTGTGTTCCTATGCTATTTATTTTCCTTCCTTCATCTCTCTATCTTCTTATTTCTGTTGTTTTTCTTTCATTTCACCCCTTTTTATTTGGTCTTCAAGTTTCCTTGTTCTTATTCTCTTTCCTTTTAACTCTGATTCCATTTGTTTTCACTTTTTTTTCTTTTTACATTTTCTTTTCTCTTTCCCTCTCTTCTCATCATCCTGGGCTTTTAATTAATTCTACATATTTTTCTCTATTCCACTTATAATTTCATTGTTTGTACTCCACTTTTTTATTCTTCCTTGTCTGCATTTCATATTCAAGTTAGTTATTTATTTTCCAAGTCTTACATGGTTTCTCTTCAGCTTTGCTATTCTTACTCTTATCCTTTTTCTCTTCATACTTTTTTCATTTTCTCTGGTGTTTTTTTTCCCCCAAGGGAATGTGGACTAAGGCAAGGATATAGAATAAGAAGAATGAAGTGTCAAAGTGAAAACTTACCGCACACTCGAAAACAACAATAAAATAAAATTCTAGATTAGAAAGGGAAACTAATCAAATGATCAAACCTGTCAAAATAAACCAATGCCTAGACACCAACAAAAATTACAACCCATACTAAGAAGCAGGAACACATGGACCAATTCAATGAAACAAATAAAAATAAGAGGTGATGTAGAACATGGAAGAACTAATCAGAAATGTCCAAACAAATATGATGAATCAACTTAATTAAGTGAAGGAAGAGATTAAGAATATTAAGCAGACACTTGGAGAATACACTGAAGAAATTGTAAACATATATAAAAAGATAATGGATATATGGTGATGAATGGCACAATACAAGAAATCAAAAATACAATGGAAGCACATACTAGCAGATTTGAACAGAAAGAGGAAAAATCAGTGAAGTGGAAGCAGTACAGCTTAAATCAAACAGAGAGAAGAACATATAGATAAAAAGATAGAAAAAAAATCCAGGAAGTACTCAGGGATTTGAATGACAACGAGAAATGCACAAACAAATGCATTATATGCATCTTAGAGGGAGAAGAGAAGGGAAAGGGGACAGAGGGTGTGTTGGAGGAAATAATGGCTGAAAACTTCTTAACCCTATTGAAGGACATGGACCTACATGTCCAGGAACAAGAGCACACCACAAACAGTATAAATCTTAACAGGCCTACTCAAAGATATATATTTGTTAAGTTGTCTAATGCTCAAAACAAATAGAGAATATTAAAAGCAGCAAAAGAAAAGAGAACTATCACATACAAGGACAGTTCAATAAGATTGAGCTGATTCCTCATCTGAAACCATGAAAGCAAGAAGGCAATGGTTTTACATAGTTAAGGTGCTAAAAGAAAATAACTTCCAGTCAAGAATTCCCTATCTAGGAAAACTGGCATTCAAAAAATGAGGGACAACTCAAAATATTGACAGATAAACATAAATTAATTGAATTATCAATTAAAAACCTGCTATTCAAGAAATATTTAAAGTGTTCTGCTGATCAAAAGGAAAAAACAGGAGCAAGAGCGGGATGGAGGATAGTGTAAGAACAACTAAAAAGATAAAAAAAGAAAAACAACATAAGGCAAACATAAACGAAAAAGAAAATATGGCTAATGTAAGTAATTCCTAGACAGTAATAGCATTCAATGATAATGGATTAAACTCACCAATAAAGAGACACAGATTGGCAGAATGGATAAGGAAATATGACCCATCTATCTGCTGTCTACAGGAAACCCACCTTAGTCCCAGGGATGCAAGAAGTTTGAAAGTAAATGGTTTGAAAGAATTTCTCAAAGTGAAAAATAACCAAAAAAGGTTGAGAGTAGTATACCAATTTCAGGAAAAATAAACTTTAAATACAAATTATTGTAAGAGACAATGACAAACACTATATAGTAACACAAGAGGTATTCTATCAAAAGAAATAACAATCATAAAAATTTATGCACCTAACCAGGGCACCTCAAGTTGCATGAGGCAAACACTGGATAAATTAAATGGAGAAATAGTTGCCTCTACAATTTTAGCAACGAAATTTAATACTCCATTATCACCATTAGGCAGAAAATCTCGACAGGGAATCCATAAAGAAACAAAGACCTTGAATAATACGTTAGAGGATCTGGACCTAATAGACATATACAGAACATTACATGCAAATACAGCAGGATATATATTCTTCTTGTGTGCTCATGGATCATTCTCCTGGATAGAGCACATGCTAGGGCATAGAACAACACTCAATGAATTCAGAAAGATTGAAATTATACAAATAAATTTTTTCTGACCACAATGGAATGAAACTGGAAATCAGTAAGGGACAGAGAACCAGATTAGGCACAAAGATATGGAAGCTGAACAACACATTCTTGGACAAACAGTGGGTCAAAGAGGGAAACACAAAAGAAATCAGTAACTACCTTGAAACAAATGAAAATGACAGCACACTATATCAAAACCTATGGGATGCAGCAAAAGATGCACTAAGAGGAAAATTCATAGCTATAAATGCCTATATTAAAGAAGAAGAAAGAGCTAAAATCAAAGACCTACTTGCACACCTAGGGGAATAAGAAAATCAACAACAAACTACTGCTAAAAGAAGTAGAAAAAAGGAAATAACAAAGATTACAGCAGAACTAAATGAAACTGAAATTAAGAAAGCACTAGAAAAAAGAAACAAAATCAAATGATGGTTCTTTGAGAAAATCAATAAAATTGACAAACCCTTAGCTACACTAATTAAGAAAAAAGAGAGAAGATGTAAATACATTGAATAAGAAACAAGGAAGGAGATATCACTACAGACTTCACAGAAATAAAGACTATCATAAGAGGTTACTTCAAAAAATTATATGCCAACCAGAAGTATAATGTAGTGTAAGTGGACAAATTGCTAGAAACACATAGGCAGCCTACACTGATGTAAGAAAAAACTGATGACCTCAACAGACCAATCAAAATTAATGAGATAGAATTAGTTATCAAAAACCTCCCAACTGCATTTTTAGAACTAGGAATTGTCCTGAATAACATTGAAATAACAAATATAGGCCATTATATATTGCCATAACCTACAGAAATGGATGGGAAAGAATGTAATCTACAAGGTAAACTTTAACCATGCTTAGAGGCAATGCTCCAAAATGTGTTCATAAATTGCAATGAATGTTCCACACTAATGAAAGAAGTTGTTATGTGGGGGAAAGTGGGAGTTGTGTGGAGTTGGGCATATGAGAATCTCATATTTTTTTTATGTAGAATTTTATGTAATCTAAGTATCTTTAAAAATGAATAAAAATAAATTTAATAAATAAAATAAAATTCTACTTAGGGAAACAGGGAAACAGTCTGGAACAAAGGGAAACAATTTGAGATGAAAAAAGGGGAATCTAGTGTAATTCTAGATTAAAAGTTAAGATGGGACAAGAGATAAAAAGAAAAAATGTCTTATCATAGGTTTTGTTGCTGTTATTGTTTCTCATCATCTTTAAATTCTGGATTTATTTTTATGTAAAATGGGGGTTCTTTGAATGATATTTTAAATGTAATAAATATAATCATTTAGTGAAAAAAGCAAAAACACAAACAAAGAAAAAAAATGAAAACCTCCCAACTAAGAAGATTCCAGGAACAGATGGCTTATCAGGCGAATTCTACCAACCATTCCAATAGTACTAACACCAATTCTGCTTAAACTCTTCCAAAAAATAGAAGAAAAGGGAACATTGCCTAACTCATTCTATGATGCAAATGTCACCCTAATACCAAAACCAAACAAAGATGCCACAAGAAAAGAAAATTATAGACCTATCTCTCTAATGAACTTAGATGCTGAAATCTTTAAAAAAAATACTTGCTAATCATATTCAACAACATATCTAATGAATTATAGACCATGACCAATGGCTTTTATCCCTGGTATGTGAGAATATTTCAACAGAAGAAAATCAAACAACGTAATACACCACATTAAGAGATTAAAAGAAAAAAAAATCATCATCTCATTAAATGCAAAAAAAGCGTTTGATAAAACACAAAATAATTTCCTTTTAAAAACACTACAAAGATAGAAATAGAAGGAAACTTCCTCAACATCATAAAGGGTATATATGAAAAACCCACACCTAACAACATATTCAGTGAAGAAATCCTAAAAGCCTTCCCTCTAAGATTGGGAACAACACAGGGATTCCCACTTTCACCATTCCTATTTAATTTTATGTAAGAAGTACTTGCTCGAGAACTTTGAAAAGAAAGAGATATAAAAGGCAGCCAAATAGGATGCCTATCCACAGTTACCTTCTGTGAGACATTTGCTTAGTCATAGAGCATCTCTCTGCCTCCATTTCTTCACAGAGTAGTTTTAAGGATCCAAGTGATTCATAAAAATTTAAAAATTATGCAAAATATTGCACATAAAGAGCCCTACATAAGTGTTATGTATTGTTTATTCATAGAATGAGATACCATTAAATATTTACTTTAAAGTTAATTCCTATTATTTGCTTCATATGTTCACCAAGTCACATTCTGACAATGCTGCTTCCACTTGGAGCTTCCCAAAAGAGATAAAAATCTACTGGTGAGCAGCAAGTAAGATACAATTAAAAGAATATTTTTTCCTCATTGTTATGTAGTGCATTGCCAATATTGTACAATGTGCTATTATCTTATGAACTTAGTTGAAGTGAATCAGCATCTCCAAGTCTGCTCAAGTCAGGGGCATTAAATATAAACTTGTATCTGGTGACCCTCCCTTGCCATATTTGCCAAAAGAACATCCCCACAATTGTATTTTCAAACACAGACCTCCACCTTCACAGAATTCACCTGTTCCTTCCTCCAGCCCTCTCCCAGTTCCATAGGTAGTCCAACCCACCTCTGTAACCCTGCTCACCCTCATATTCCAAAACCATCAACCCCACTCACATCCCTGCACCTCCATCTTCCCCTTCCACTGCCAAACCACCTTCTCCACTTATCATGGATTCTGTCCAGAGTGAGCATCAGCTCAACACTCTCTAGTCCTTTTCCATCTCCTGATAACCTGTGAGTCTACTCAGCATGGCTGGGTCATATCATTGAGGTCATGCAATATTTGTCCTTTAGTGACTGGCTTGCTACACTCAATAAAAAGTCTTAGAGATTCATCAATGTTGTTGCATGTGCCAAAACTTCATTCCTAATTACAGCTGAGTAATATTTCATTGTATGTATATACCACATTTTGCTTGTCCACTTATCTGTTGATGGACGGTTGGCTTGCTTTCACCTTTTAGCAATAATGAATAATGCTGCTATGAACATTGGTGTGTATGGATCTGTTCGTGTCCCTTTTGTTTCTTCTGTATATATACCTAGTAGTGGAAATGCTGGATTAATAGCAATTCTATAGTTAACTTCTTGAGAATATGACAGACCATCCTCCCCTATGGCTGCACCATTTTTTATTCTGACCAGCAGTGGATGAGTGTTCCTACTTCCTCTATATTCTCTCCAACACCAATAGCTTTGTTTTTTCTTAAGAGCAGCCAGTCTAATAGGGGTAAAATGATATCTTATTGAAGTTTTTATTTGCATTTCCCTAATAGCCAGTCATGATGTGCTTCTACACAAATGTATTCTTGTTATTCCATCTACTCTATTAGTCACTTTGCTTTACATAATATTTTAAATAACTCCAATTTTATTATATGAATTCTTTAATCCAATTCCTTTTCAACTATGAAATATTTGGAGAGCATCTCTGAGTCAGTTTCTTAACTTCCTAAAGATAAATCAGATTAAACCAGTTCATCAAACTAAGACATACAGGTCACTGGCTATTCATGGAAGGATTAACTGATTATTTTCCTCATTTTCTGAAATTCCCATTTATCACTTTCTATATTCAAGGGTAAGATTTTGTTGGAGAAAAATCTGTCCACTGTTGCACATCTAGCATCTAAGTGGGAGTGTACCCTAGAAGATATGCGTAGGCAGCAATTTCTTTGTTTTCCAATAGTTCCTATAATGTAGTGTGTGTTTAATAAATAATACTTCACTTAATCCATTGAAATTTACAGAAATACCATGGCTACAGGATATTTAAGGTGAAACAATAAAAACACTTGGAAAATATTGTTCACAGTTGTGCCAGATCATATTCCTAGTCAGCTGGAAATGCACTCACTTTATATGTGAGTGTGCTTTTCCAGTGCTTTTTAAGCCACAGAGAGTCCACAAGGTAAGGTTAGTGGCAGCAGGGGAAAGACTAACATTTATATAACAGACAATATTTCTTCAGTCTTTTATATCTAGAAGGATGCTCTGTGGTTGATTTCTTGGGCTGAAGAGGAAAACTTAAACTGTCTTTTCTATCAAATAGAAAACTAATTAGTTTCTATTAGATTTTTGGCAACTAATTAGTCAAAATTGTTAATGCACAAGGCTTAAATTCACAAGAGGCAGTTACTGAAGTGAGAGTCTCAATGGGAAATGGAAAATATTTGACAGCTACTGAGTGCCATCTTGGGTACTTACTTGCTGTGTAACTTTATTTCCTTAACCTCTCTGGATCTTCTTCACATCATTTGCAAATGGGTTAAAGGTTATCTACTTCCCATATGTTCTATGCTCATCTTTGTAATACAGGTAAGTAATA
The DNA here is from genome assembly GCA_026826555.1 of Tolypeutes matacus. Taxonomy (NCBI): domain Eukaryota; kingdom Metazoa; phylum Chordata; class Mammalia; order Cingulata; family Chlamyphoridae; genus Tolypeutes; species Tolypeutes matacus. Next base: position 2,263,745 of record JAKSZT010052292.1, on the reverse strand, counting down.
GATGCAAAAAGTTTTCTTTAAAGCTCTACTATTAATATCTCCAAAACATGTGGCTGAATAACTTTTACATAAATTTTGTTTTCATCTGGATATTTTGTTATCTCAAAGATTTAGTCTATATATAGTCTGTGGACTCAATTCACTCTTCCCCTTAATCCTCAAATCTTGAACATATATTCTTTACAACTATGCAGAATCACCATGCATATCTTGGTTTTCTACCCCCACACATTTGTACCATAGCACTAAAGTATGTGGTAAAGTCCTCTGAAAGATTTTTGAGGCAGCCTATTTACTTAATACAAAAGAAAGCAAGTTAAAGCTATTCCCTACAGGTGGAAAAGTGCATTTTTCATCTTGCTGATATAAAACGGGAAAATACTTAAGCATATTTTGCTAAAAACAAGATCTAAAGAACAATCGCATAAGGCCTCAAAAGGAATAGATTGTTTCTTGGCTTAGATCCATGGAAAGAAAGATTACAAAGATTGAGAGACCATTTGCTGTGTACTTGATTTACCTTGCCCTATTTATTCTCCACTACAACTTAAAGGTGAAAGTTATTATCCTTATTGTAAAGATGAAAAGTGTTTGGCTCTGGGAACTAACTGTGAGAAGATAAATAAGTTCCAAATCCAGATATGTAGAATATCATCTCTTATTCCTGGTCTGCAGTATCACCAAGTGTGATGGTTAGGCTAATATGTCAACTCGGCCAGGTAATTGTTTCTAGGTGTTTGTTCCAGCAAGCACTGGGATACTTGTAATACAAGAGCATTTATGGACTTCGATCACCAGTGAGTTTACTGTGTGGATGGCTGATTACATCTGCACCAATCAGGGAGATTACATCATCAGTGGATGATGCTTTTATCCAATCAGTTGAATGCCTTAAAAGGGGAAATGATTTCAACATTCAGAGAGAATTTCCCAGCTCGTCATTGGACAGACAACTTCTCTCAGAAACTCATCAAGGACCTTTCATCGGAGCCCCTAGTTTGCAGCCTGCCTGCGGAACCTGGACTTGTGCATCCCCACAGTTGCATGAGAGTCTCTTTTAAAATCTCATATTATTGACAGATATCTCCTGTTGATTCTGTTTCCTGAGAGAACCCTGACTAATACACTAAGCCCAGTGAAGAAGGTCATATATTCTGCAGGAGGATTCCTGGATGATGTGAGGGGTAGGATTTAGATTATCTCTAAAATGGTGATTTCCAAATTTCCTGACATCAGTAAACAGAGATGCCTGAACCTCACACCTGCACATTCTGAATCTGGTGGTCTAAGGAGTCCTTGGGAATACATATCTTAAGAGATTCTGATGTACAACCAAGTTTTGTGACTTCCAATTCCAAGAATCAATGATTTCTTAAAATTGTTTTCCAAAGTTTTTTGAGGGAGTGAGGTGTGATTAATCTGAACCTTGGATAGCTCTCTTTGAAAATGAATATTTACAGTTTGTAGAGGCAATATGCAAAGGAGAAAAAAGGCATTAATTTCATTTTGATGTGTGTCATTTGTTCCATCCTTTCCAAAGAATTGCACACTTAAATCTAGCCATCTTGCTTGTAAAAACTTTGGCTGTGAGAAATGGTCAAGTGGAGAGTGCAAATGCTTCTGAACAAACTCCTCCCTCCTTTTTATAAAGTAACTCAAAGAACACTCTCCACTCAGAGAAAACCAATTTATATCTAGACAGAGTACTGTGAAATTGGAATGGTAAATGATTTTACTAACCATCTTGATTTGCTTGAGGTTCTATTTTATCCAGGGGATTGCAAAGAAGAAACAGAGGTAAACTGAAGCAGACTGACATAGCAATAATCCATTATTGTTCTGATAAAGATCCCTGCCCCTGCATAGAAGCAATAACTAACAAAGAGATCAGGCTGACACCAGCAAAGACTGCTGATCTTCACTAGATGGCTACAATCTTACAACAACTTAATTGTTAATTAGGGACTGCCCTCAAGGACAACCTTCCAGACAATCCACAGCCCCCATAGTTCACTTAGTTACATTGTCCTCATAGCAAAGAGCTTACATACTAACCATAATTCATGTCCCTTTTGTCATCCCCATTCCACCACACCTTCCCTTAGTGTCAAACAGCCATATCAGCTACTCCCCCAGCTCACCCCTTAGAGCAAAAAATTCTTTTGATGAAGCATCTGCATTAATGCAACTTAGCTCAATAAACATGGTTTGCACCCCATTTTTAAGTCTGTTTATTTTATTTTCAGCACAAGAGTACTATGATTTTACTGATCTTAACTCATCCTTCTCTGGGAAACAATTATAGCCATAAATAAAGAAGCTTCGAGGAAAGATCACTCATGTTGTCTCACTTTTTATTTGGCATTCCATGGCATTGTCTTCAAACTTCCCAGTGACTTTGTGTGCTTTGATCAGGTTCTACAGCTCCCTTGAGGTTTTTGAAAAAGCCCAAACATGGGTATAATGCATGTTAGAACAATTAAGCCCTAAAGAAGATTGCTCCAAACATAAAGAAGTCAATTCCCATCCAGATGACAAAAGATGGGGACAAACTCAAAAGCATTGTGCTGGTCTAGGTTCACCCTTTCCACATAGTTATAACATAACCTCAGCAAATCTTCTATAGTGTCCCAGAGTTCACTTTCTTTTAGGTTTCTTCCATCCCTTTCTCCCATCACAGGAACTTTTTCATTGACCCCTTCACATCCTTGTTCCTCAGTGTATAGATGAGTGGATTGACACTGGGAGTGACAATGGTGTAGAAGAGAGTAAGGAACTTGCCCTGATCTTGAGAGTAGCTGTTGACTGGTTGCAAGTACATGTAGATGATGGTTCCATAGAAGAGGGAGACCACCATTAAGTGAGAAGAACAGGTGTTGAAGGCCTTCTTACATCCCACTGTTGACCTAATC
>JAKSZT010052292.1:2220611-2232851 GCA_026826555.1 Tolypeutes matacus | reverse complement strand
ATACTACAATGCTACAGTGGTCAAAACTGCATGATATTGTCACAAAGATAGACATACTGACCAATGGAACCAAATTGAGAATTGTGATATAGGTCTTTGCATATAGAGTCTTCTGATATTAGACTAGGGCACCAAGCCCACCCAACTGAGAGTGAATTGCCTTTTCAACAAATGGTGCTTGGAGAACTGGATATCCATATCCAAAAGAATGAGGGAAGAACACTATCTCACACCTTTTACAAAAAATAACTCAAGATGGACCAAAGATCTAAATATAAGAACAAAGAAGACCATAAAGACCTTGGAAGATAATGTAGGGAAACATCAATAGGACCTTGTAATAGGAAATGATTTCATGAACTTCACACCCATACACAAACAGCAAAATAAAATAGAAAAAATGGGACCTCCTAAAAATAAAATCTTTTACACCTCAAAGGAGTTTGTCAAGAATGTAAAAAAGCAGCCTACCCAATGAGAGAAAATATTTGGTAACCATATCTTTTACAAGAGTCTATTATGTATTATATATATAGAAATCCAACACCTCAAAAATAAAAAGGCATACATCTCATTTAAAAAATGGACAAAGGATTTGAAGAGACACTTCTCCAAAGAAGAAATAGAAATGGCTAAAAAGCCCATGAAAAGATGTTCAACATCACTAGCTATTAGGGAAATGCAAATCAAAATTACTATGACATACCATCTTACACCCATGAGACTGGCAGCTCTTATAAAAAAACATTGCCCCAGAAGTGTTGGAGAGTTTGTGGAGAAATGGGAACCACTGGTGGTGGGAATGAAGAATTGTGCAGCCACTGTGGAGGAACGTTTCTTGGTTCCTCAAAAAGCTAAGTATAGTTCTGCAATATGATCCAGCAATTCCACTGCTGGGTATATACCCAGAAGAATTGAAAGCAAGGACATGAACAGATATATGCATACCAATGTTCACTGAGGCATTATTCAGTATTGCCAAAAGTTGGAACCAACCCAAATGCCCATCAACTGATGAATGGATAAAAAATGTGATATATACATACAATGAAATACTACTCAGCAGTGAGAAGGAATGCAATACTAACACACGGAACAATATGGATAAACACCAAGGACCTTATGTTGAGTGAAGCCAGGCAGGCATTGAAGGACAAATATTACATGACCTCACTGATATAAATTAAGCAAACTGAGCAGACTTACAGAGCTAGAGTCTGGAATATAGGTTTACAGGAAATAGGAAGGGAGATGAAGGTGTGAACCAACACCCATATGGGCAAAATCTATGAAAAGGTGGAAGTGAGTAGTTGAGCAGTGAAGGTATATAACAGGGATGTAGTGATACTATTGGGTTAGGCGGTACATGTTTGAAAGGGGTGTAGGGTGGGGAAGGTGGGTTGGACAGTCCATGGAACTGGCGATAGGTTTGGAGCTGGGACCAGGTGAACAATGGGGATTGGCAGATACATGGTTGAAATTATGACATTGGAATGCCCTTTTGACAAAATGACAAGGAAGGGTTACTGGTTTAGGGTGTTAGATGGGGGATATTCAGGCCAGGGCACACCTGGTGCAGGCTTCTAGGGAGCATGCGAGTTATCATTTTGGCTAAGTGTGTTGCAACAGTGGATAGAGACCCATATAATGAGCGGGAAGCTGTTGGATTCCCATCCTAGAGTGGCTTGCTAAGTTCTCAAACAGAGGGACCGGAGTCACTTGAGAGCTCTGGCAGTGCATAATAGGGTAGGACAGACCAGTGTGTCAAGCCATTAGTGAAGATGCAAGTAACTACAAATCTCCTTCAAGGAGTGAAGCCTGGTGGTCATTATATGCTCAAAGGAGAGGGGGAGGAAGGAATAAAATAGATGGAAGAGGGGGCAATTTTGGGGTGTGGAAGTGTTCTGCCTGATCTTGCAAAGATGGAGATAGGCCACATTAAATTTTATCAGATCTTATAAAAGTATATGGCCCAAAATGTAAACCACAACATGAACCATTGACTATTGTTAGTATTAATAGCTATGTTTCAATAATTATGCATCAACTGTAACAAACGTACCCTCCACATAGAAAAGGTTTTTGATAAGGGAATGGGGAAATGGGGGAGGATGCTGGGCATATGGGAATCCCCAGTCTTCTTTATATGACTGTACTGTGTTCTAAAACTTCTTTGAAGAAAAAATGAAAAAAAAAAAAAAAAAAAAAAAAAGGAAAGGAAGACACTGGGTGAATAAATGGAAGAATATATCCCTGTACATATAGGACAACATTCTTATAGTTACGAAAGGCACAATGCAAAAAAAAAAAAGATTTTTTCTTCAAATATTTTGTCATTTTTAATATTCCATTTTTTAAAAATATTATTCTATTCTTATTATTTATTAATTTTTTCAATTTTACTTCTTATGTAATGATGTACTATCATTACAATTTCATTTTCTTTTTAATTGTATGTAGCTATTTTTATCGGCTTCATTTTTTAAGAACTTTTAGATCACAGAAGGGTTATAACGGTGACAGGGTAGGATCATTGTTGTGGGATGTCAATGATGGTAGATTCATGGGAGGAAGTTCACCTGGGTATATATATAAGGCATATAATATTTTCAAATGTTCATGAGGCATTGTCATGGTGGGTGGAAATACACACAATAACAAAAAAATATCAAATTCCCATCTGGGGAGCTCTGCCACATTCTCTAATGGAACAACAAGAATGCCCTAAGTACAGGGACAATGACTTGTGGACCATCGTCCTTCTTGTTCTATGTGGGTTTTTTTGTTGTTACTTAGAGTCCATCTTGGATGAAATAGGGTAAAAAATAAATAATATCCCCCTGACTCTGCCAGTATTGTGTTGAGGTAGAATTAGGCCAGGGAATTTGGGAGACACTGGAGGGATAGTGGGATGACAGTTCATTATGCAGTGCTGTCAACTGTTGCCAGAACACTTGGATCTGAGAAATGAGACATTATTGTATTTTTCAACGTTAACTTAAAGTTGGCAAAAAGTATTTATATGTAAATTTATAACACTAAATGGATAATAAAGGACTAATAGAAAAAACTTGTACCAATAAATATGATAATTAAGATAAAATGGACAGATTCCATTAAAGAGAAAAATGATCAAACTTAAACAAAGAAGAAATAGGAAATGTGAAGAGCCCTGTACCCATTAAAGAAATTAAATTTGGGGTGCGAGTGTAGCTCAAGTGTTGAGTGCCTGCTTTCCATGTACGAGGACCTGGGTTCAATCCACAGTACCAAGAAAAAAAGAAAGAGAGATAAAGAGAGAGAGAGTGAAAGACAGAGATAGAGAGGGAGAGAGGAGGAGCAGAAGGGGAAGGGGGAGGGTAAGGGAGAAAGAAAGAATGGAAAGAAAGGGAGGAAGGAAAAGAGACAGAGAAAGAAAGAAGAAAGAGACAGAGAGAAAGAAAGAAAGAGAGAGAGAAAGAAAAATAAAGAGAAGAAAGAGAGAAAGAAAGAGAAGAAAGAGACAGAGGAAGGAAGGAAGGAAGGAAGGAAGGAAGGAAGGAAGGAAGGAAGGAAGGAAGGAAGGAAGGAAGGAAGGAAGGAAGGAAGGAAGGAAGGAAGGGAGAAAGAAAGAAAGGAAAGAAAGTCATAATGAAAAACAGTCCCTCAAGGGAAACTCCAGACACATGGCTTCACTTTTGAATTCTATTATACATTTAAGTACGAATTACTGGTTTTAATTAATGCTTTGTCCTGCCCTATTAGGAACCGCTCTTGTTCTTGAGAGACTCCCGTCTGTCTAAATCTGAACAAATCAGTCCCCCCAAAGATGAGAGTCCAACTCCTTCCCGTTCATTATGTGAGTCTCCTCTCATTAATACAACACATCATGACAGAATGAACTCACACACTCCCGAGAAGCCTGCTCTAGGTGAGCTCTCTACCAAATGCCCCCCCAACCAACACCCTAAACCAGTGACACTTCCTTGTCATTTTTCCATAAAAAGATTCCCACCTCTATACCTTCAAACTCATAACCACAAATCACCAGTGCTCACCTGGTCTCTCTTCCAATCCTCACCCCAGTACCCTGGAACTTCTGATCCACCCTTCCCAATTTACCCACCTGTCAACCCTACACCACCCAACCCAGTAATATCACTACCATCCTTTCCTGTCTTTTCAATACACAACTACACTCTGTCATTTTACCATAGATTATATCTGTATATTATGATGGCTCACAACCTTCTCCTCTCTTTCTATTTCTTGTAACCTCACATAGCTCTCTGAGACTGCTCAGTTTCCTTAATTCATATCAGTAAGGTAATGTACTGTTCATCTTTCAATGCCTGGCTTGCTTCATTCAGCATAAGGTTTTCAAGATTCATCGATGATATCTTGTATGTTAGCACTTTATTCATTCTTATAGCTGAGCAATATTCCATTGTATGTATGTACTACCATTTGTTTATCCATTCCTCTGTTGATAGGCACCTAGTTTGGTTCCAACTTTTGGCAATAGTGAACAATGCCACTATGAACATTGGTGTGCATATATCTGTTCGTGTCTTTGCTTTCAATTCTTCAGGGTATATACCCAGCAATGGGATCGCTGGATCATATGGAAGTTCTATAGTTAGTTTTTTGAGGAACTGCAAAACCCCTGCAGAGTGGCTGGACCATTCTAAAATTACACCAGCAGTGGATAACAGTTCCCATTCCTCCACATCCTCTTCAAAACTTATAATCAGCTGTTTTTTTTTAATAGCTGCCATTCTAATGGGTGTAAAGTGGTATCTCATTGTAGTTTTGATTTGCATTTCCCTAATAGCTAGCGATGTCCAGTATCTTTTCATGTGCTTTCTAACCATTTGTGTTTCTACCTCAGAGAAGTGTCTTTTCAGGTTTCTTGCCCATTTTTTAAATGGGTTGTTTGCATTTTTATTTTCAAGGAGTAGGATTTCTTTATGTTGCAGGATATTAGGCTCCTATCAGATATATGGTTACCAAATATTTTCTCCCATTGGAAAGGCTGTCTTTTTACTTTATTAATAATGTCCTTTGAGGTGCAGAATTTTTTTATTTTGAGGAGATCCCATTTATATATTTTTTCTTTTGCTGATCGTGCTTTGGTTATGAAGTGCATGAAGCCATTTCCTATTACATGGTCCGGTAGATGATTCCCTACATTATCTTCCAAGGTCTTTATGGTCTTGGCTCTTATATTTAGATCTTTGATCCATCTTGAATTGATTTTGTGTAAGGTGTGAGATGGTGTTCCGCTCTCATTCTTTTGGATATGTATATCCAGTTCACCAAGCTGGATATACATTTTTTGAAGCAGCCATTCTCTCCCAACTGAGTGGGCTTGGTGGCCTTGTCAAATATCAGATGACTGTATATGCCAGGATCTATATCGGAAATCTCATTTCAGTTACATTAGTCAGTATGTCTATCTTTGTGCCAATACCATGCAGTTTTGAGCACTGCAGCTTTGTGGTATGTTTTAAAGTCACGTAGTGTGATACCTCCAACTTCATTTTTCTTTTTCAGTATGTCTTTGGTGATTTGGGGTCTCTTACCCTTCCAAATATATTTTGTAGTTAGTTTTTCCAATTCATTTAAAATTACAGTGTTGATTTTTATTGGCGTTGCATTAAAACTGTAGATTAGTTTGGGTAGGACAGACATTTTGATGATGTTTAGTCTTCCTATCCATGAACAGGGAATATTCTTCCATTTACTTAACTCTTCTTTGATTTCCTTTAACAGTGTTGTATAGTTTTCTGTATATAAGTCCTTTACATCTATAGATAAGTTTATTCCTCAGTATTTGATACTTTTAGTTACTATTGTAAATGGTACTTTTTTTCTTGATTTCCTCCTTAGATTGCTCATTATTGGTGTACAGAAATGCTACTGATTTTTGAGTGTTGATCTTATAGCCTGCAACTTTACTGAACTCCTTTATAAGTTCTAGAAGCTTTGTTGTAGATTTCTCAGGGCTTTCTATGTATAGGATCATGTCATCTGCAAATAGTGAAATTTTTATTTCTTCCTTTCCAATTTGGATGATTTTAAATATTTTTCTTGCCTCAGTGCTAGAGCAAGTTCTTTGAAGACAATGATAAATAGGAACAGTGATAGTGGGCATCCTTGTCTTGTTTCTGATCTTAAAGGGAAAACTTTCAGGATTTCACGATTGAAGATGATGGTAGCTCTGTGTTTTTCATATATACCCTTTATCATGTTCAGAAACTTTTCTTCTATTTTTATCTTTTGTACTGTTTTTATCAGGAAAGAGTGCTGTATTTTGTCGAATGCTGTTTTTGCATCTCTAGAGATGATCATGTGATTTTTTTCTTTGAATATGTTTATGTGGTGTATTACATTGTTGGCTTTTCTTATGTTAAACCATTTTTGCATAACTGAGATGAAACCCACTTGGTCATGGTGTGTAATTCATTTGATATGTTTTTTAATGTGATTAGGAAGTATTTTTGTTGAGGATTTTAGCATCTAGGTTCATTAAAGAGATTGGTCTTGGATTTTCCTTTCTTGTGGCATATTTGTTTGTCTTTGATGTTAAGGTAGTGTTGGCGTCATAGAATGTGTTAGGCAATGTTCCTTCTCCCTCAGTTTTTTGGAAGAGCTTAAGCAAGATTGGTGTTAGTTCTTTCTGGAATGTTTGGTAGAATTCATCTGGTCCTGGGCCTGCTTAGTTGGGAGGTTTTTGATGATGGAGTCTATTTCTTTATTGTAATTGGGCTGTTGAGTATAACAATTTCTTCTTTTGTCAAAGTAAGCTGCTTGTTGCATATAACCATGAATTTTGTCATCCAATGATTCAAGCCAGATGGTTGTCATGGTGCCTTGGGGAAATGGGGTGGGATGAATAGAATAGATCAAAGAGAGGGTATTTAGACATCAGTAGAAATGTTCTTCCTTACCATACAGTGATTGACACAGTACATGGTAATTATCATCAAGATTTATAACAGTGTAAGGTCTAAAATGTAAACCATAATGTTAACCATTGACAATGTTTAGTAGCTATGTTTCACAATTTGTATATTAGTTATAACATGCTACAATCCACATATAAAAAGGTATTAATATGGGGGGGGGGAAGGGGAAGATGTTGGGTATATGAGAGTCTCCTGTATTCTGTGTGACTTTGCTGTGACCTAAAACTTCTTTGAAAACAGAATGAAAAGTAGTGAGACATGGGAGAATAAATGAGAGAATACTGAATTCCCATCCTGAAAAGCTCTGCCATATTCTCCAAGGGAGCAGCAATAATTCCCCAAGTGCAGAGGCAGTGACTGGTGATTGAGGATGATCCACTGATGGGCCATTGATATTGATGACTAGCCTTATGAGTCTCTGCTTTCGAAATTGAAACTTAGCCTATTGTTACGGCATGCCTAAGGTTTGCCTCCTGAGAGCATCCTTGTTGCTCAAATGTGGCCTTTTTCTAAGCCAAACTCAGCATATGAATGCATAACCTTCCTCCAGCATGGGACATGACTCCTCGGGATGAACCTCCCTGGTTCCAAGGGATTGCTACCAAGTGCCAACTGGCAATGCGACTGGAAAAAGACTTTGAATAAAAGAGGGAAATGGTAAGGACAAATGAGATTATATGGCTAAGAGACTTCAAAATGAGTCAGGAGGTCATACCAAAGGTTAAGATTACACACATATCAGTAGGATCTCATAGATTTCAAAAGTGGATATCACTCCAAATAGTGGGGCTCCTGAGGGCTTTGGAGACACCCAGGCCCTATGTCAGGGAAGATAGCTCCAGAGTTTGGTGCCTTGCCAGTGGGCCCTACTTTGGAGTTTGTGCTCCTAAAAGTGACAGAGTTGGACTCAACTATGTCTTCCTTGCACATGGATCATGTGTCCCTTCTACTCAAACCTATATGTGGTGCTGTAGTTTGTAAGTGTACATCCAGAGACTTGAGTCTTTGGGTTGTCCATGTGCTAGCTGGGCCCAGAACCTCGGTGGAGTAGCACTTCCTACTCTACAGCTCATTGGACTCAACCAGGACAACGGGAGATGATGATGGCCAATGGCCATCCCATAGAATGGAGAGAGTCTGCAGCTGCAGGCAGGATAATCCCATCCATCTTTCCCATGGGATATAAGCCCCATCTCAATTGGAGGTGGAGTGGACATCACCATCCCAGATTCCTCAGGATGGCGGGAAAATCTATGGACTAGAGTGGACTTACTAGTATTCTACTATAGACTTATTGTGATTCAAGCAATGGAAGAAATTACAACATTACAATGGAGCCAGTGGCCACTGGAGGCTCTGAGGACAGAGAGAGGGAAGAGCAGCTGTAATACAAGGGCTTTTTCGGGACTTGGGATTTGTCCAGAGTGACATTGCAATGACAAATATAGGCCATTTTATATGATCATATAACATGCAGAACTGTGTGGGAGAGAGTGTGGTCTACAATGGGAACTATGGTCCATGCTTAATGGCAAAGCCCCAAGATGTGTTTATAAATTGCAATGAATGTGCCACACTAATGAAGGATGTTTCTGTGGGAGGTTGGGGGAAGTGTGGGAGGTGGGGCATATGGGAATTCTTATATTTTTTGTGTAACATATATGTAACCTAAGTATCTTTTTGAAAAAATAAAGATAAAAATAATTAAAATAAAAAGAGAATGAATTAATACCAATACTACACAAACTCTTAGAGCAAATTGAGAAGGAGGAATCCACACTTTCCAAATAAATTTGTGAGGTCTTACCCTAATAACCACAGGATAGAAAAATCTCAAAAGAAAAGTGTAGTGGTTAAGTTCATGTGTCAACTGGGCCAGGCTGTGGTGTCCATTTGTTGGATAAAACAAGCACTGGTCTGATTATTACTGGGAGGATATTTCATGGATTTAAATCATCAGTATGTTGATTGTATCTATGGCTGATTACATTTACAGTCAATTGAAGAGACTGCCTTCAACAATGAAAGAAGTCTCATTCAAAGAATTGATGGCCTTAAAAGGAGAAATGATGATTCAAGCAGTCAGAAGAGAGAATTCCCATCTCCACTTTGAATACCATCACTGGAGTTCACAGCTTGCAGCCTGCTCTATGGAATTTGGACTTGCCCATCCCTAAAGTGGCATGAGTCAATTCCTATAAAAATCGGTTTCCCTAGATAACCCTGACTAATACAAAAACTTTAGACCAATGTCTCTCAGGAATACTTTTCAAAATACCAGCAAATTGAATCCAAAACCTTTTAAAAAGGATTATATATACATCATGAAATAGAATGTTTTATCCCTGATGCAAGTTGGGATTAATATATGAAAATTATTCTAATTTATCATTTAAGAAAATAGAGGAGAATAACAATGAGATCAACTGTATGCAGAAAAAACATTTAAAAATGCAACATCCTTTGATAATAATTAAGTATTGTATTAGTCAGCCAAAGGAATGGTGATGCAAAACAGCAGAAATCTTTTGCATTTTATAAAGAGTATTTTTTTGGGGTAGATGCTACCAGTTACCAGGCCATAAAGCATAAGTTACTACCCTCACCAAAGTCTGTTGCTGCATGTTGGAGCAAGATAGCTGCCAATGTTTAACCTTCCCCTTCTTCTTAAGGCTCCATCCTCATTCTCTCTTGGCTTTGTCTTTCTCCTCAGGACTCTATTCTCTCTGGACTCAGCTGCTTTGTTCTCTCCACAAGGCCAGCTATGAACTGTCAGGTGAATGGCTCATCTCTTTTCCAGGGGCCTTCCTTCCTTCCTCATGAATCAGCTCCTCTGTGTGCTTAATTCCCAGGGCTCCAGCTCAAAAGTTCCAAATTCCCTTTTCGGTGGTGCAGTTTCTCTGTGAATCCCTGCCCACCAAGGGGGCAGGAATGCAAAGTCCTACTAACATGACCCAATCAAAGCCTTAATCATTTTTTAGTCATGTAAAAGTAAAAGCCCTGAATCCAATATGCTCTAATATGCCCAGAGGAAAAGACCAGTTTACAAACATAATTCAATATTACTTTTTGGAACTCATGGATAATATCAAACTGCTACATGTATCAATTTTTAGAAAGCATGCAAGATCTCCACACTGAAGTCTTCAATGTACTACTAAAGGAAAGTAATGAAAACATAAACAAATGTGGAGAAATTCTATGTCAAGGATTAGAATATTAATTGTTAATGTATTGGTTCTCCCAAATTTGACTTAATGTTTAGTTGTAATTCCAATGAAGTAATGGCAGGATTTTAAAAAGAAATTGACAAGGTGATTGTACAATTTATATGGAAACACAAAGGACATTGAATATACAAAATGTTTTTAAATAACTATTTCAATTTTTTTGAAAATGAAATAAAATAGCAGAAAAAGGCAGCTCAACAAGGTTTGGAAGCATTATTCCTAAAAAGTTCTGTCCAGGCACTTTTATCTCATCTAATTCCAATAATAGATGAGATAAATAACTCAGCTGTTCCTCCAGTGTTCAGAAAGAAACACAGATGAACATAGATTAATTAAATTACTTGAAACATTTTAAAGAAGAAATGTGGAAGATCCACAGGAACAGATTTCAAAACATACTACAGATCTCCAGTAACTAACTTAAGGGCAGTTAAAGGTCAATGGAATATGATAAAGACTACTTAACTAGAACCGTACACATATATACTTGTGAAAATTGCTTTAATGTAATTCAGTGGGGGAAAGAAAGGGAAACAAATGGTTGAAAGTTTCAAAAATGGTTTTGTGATCCAGAACGTCTTAAAAAATGAAGCCAATACAATAGCAAATGGGATTGTGGGAATGTGGCCAAGAGTTTAGGCAGATAAGGCTTAGCTTTCATTAAAACAACAGAGAAAAAGCCAGAGACTGCCATGGGGACTTGCTTTGGTGTTCAGCAAACCAAGACACAGCTTCCCAACTCCCAGAAGAGTGAGGGTCAGAGAGACAAAGAAAACCAATACAAGTAATTGTGAGTTTTTAAACTTCCCAGCTTCTGGGAAGGGTTCCTCTCCCCAATCACCAAGGTGTTTGGTAAGGGTAGATCTCCTGGACAATTGTATGTAACTTAGAGTAAAGCAGATGTCTACCTCCATGGGAAGGTGCCCTAAGTCATCTAGGAGGTACTGGACAGATAGGGAAGCCAGGCAGAAATCACTGGTTGCTTACCTTGGTGGCTGGCAAGAGCACACACACCCAGACTTCAGGGTGGACAGACTAGGTAGGGTGCCTTACCTTCTGCTCCAAATGAGAGTGTTATGGTAGATTTCCTGGAGGACGGAGGGGTCTGGGAGGGTGAAGTGGTAGGGTGAAGAGTGATTTCTTTGCAGTAAGTTTAGCCAAGTGGGTCCCTTAAATATTAGAAGAGACCCCAACTCCCCAGGGAGAGGATAGGGGGATCTCCTGAGGCAGGCAGTCATGCCTAACTACCTAGGTAAAGAGAGGAATTAAAGGCAGAGACAGGTGACTGATCAGCACCACTCAGGCAGAATGCAGGGAATCAAACCTGCCTGAGAGAAAATGGACAGGTACCCTTCTGAAAGGCTCATTAACCTAAAGAGACAGAATTTCTCAGTGGAAGAATTCCTGCCTAGCATATCTAAGGACCCTGGTTTGAGTCTTGCCTCTTCCTTAAGAAGTGATCCATCATGTCCTCAGGCGTCTAGACAAAATTTTATGACAGGGAAAATATAAACATGCTCTTTGTATTAGCTTTTCTTGGATCGATTATTTTTTTTGAAAAAAAGTTTCCATTAAAAAAAAATTCCCTTATTTCCCTTGCTACAAACTCTGCAGAGGGCAGACTTCAAGGAAAGTGATTTATGAACACCCTGCAGCCTGAAAAGAAACTTTGGGGATGAAGAAATAAGTCTGTTTTTATGTGTTCGTTTGTTTATTTATTTATTTATTTATTTATTTATTTATTTATTATTTTTCTGTCTCCTTTTTAGTTTTTTCTAACTTTCTTTTTGCTTTTCTTTTTTCCTTTTCTCAGCATTCCAAACTTTTTATCCACTTTATATATTTTACTCTATTCTATTTCTTCTTTCATTGTTTCTCTTCCAGTTTTCTAATCTTAATCCTCTATGCTTCTTAATTGTTTTAATTTTTGAATTTCCTAGGCTTTGTACAGTTCCTCTCCTACCTTTTACAATTTTTCTTTTTCTCTTCTTATCTCTTTATTTTGTTCTGGTACTAATGTTTTTCTTTCAAAGGAAAAAACATAGACAAAAACAAGGACA
>JAKSZT010052292.1:2183892-2199462 GCA_026826555.1 Tolypeutes matacus | reverse complement strand
AACAAGGAGATAAAGGAGTCTTTCAAGAGACTACTTGGGAGAAAGGGAAAGGGCAACAAGGAATGAAGGATTCAGACTCAAGAGTGAAAACAGATTTTGTCCTGTTCAGTTATTCACAGCATTAATCTTGTCACGCCATATATGGGTTACTCCCACAATTTACACTAATACCAAAAGTCAATAGTGTGATTTATCAAAGATAAAATCTGATAAACTGTGAAATATTATTGTTCTTAAATATGAGCATAAATAAAACTGTTCTGTTCAGGATACAATCAGGAAACCACTCTAATTATTTAAAAGTAGAGAAAATATTATTAGGAATTGCTAACAATATATTGACCAATTCAAAAAACAAGAAGCAGCTGGGAACACCCCAGCACAGGGGAAACAGATGGAGAGGAATTGAATTGTTAAAATTCAGCTCAAAGGAGTGGCACATGGAGCATAAATTTTAAACATCCTACTTGTGACGAGGCGATATCTGCTGCCTGTGCTCATGTCATTAAAACGTTGTGAAGCCCTGATTTTGCACACCACACAAACAAGAATAATGCTGGGGTGAAGAAGCATTGCTATGGTCATATTAACAAGAACAAGGTGGGTATGGCTACCACAATGAAAGACAGACTTGAAGCAGCAATCAAGAGTTTGAGTTGCATAGACCTAAGGCATTGGCTAATATATCATCAGGAACCTAGAAGTAAAACAGATGGACAGTCTACTAAATTCCACTTGAGCTGTATAAGAAAAGAGTCCTAGGTTGAGAGAACAAAACCCTAACTTGAATACAGACACAGAGAGTCCACAGCCCCTTAATCAATTCTGAGACTTGAGACAGTTTACAGACCAAGAGCCCCATGAAAGAGGAAAAGGCCACATGGGGAAGGATCTTGTTGCACTACCAAAAATTTATACTGTGAATCTTCCTCCCAGCATTCCCCAAAGCATTACAGACTTTTATCACTGTAAGTATACATTGGGGAAAAGAAAATGATGAGACATTTCAGGGATTATATTAGACACTTGTCCAGAAGTGACATTAGTTCCAGGAGAACCAAAATGACACTGTGCTCTACCAGTCAGAGTAGGGCTTTTAGGAGGTCAAGTGATCAATGGAGGTTTAGCTCAGTTCAATCTCAAAGTGAGTCAAGTAGTCACTGTTTCCATTCTATGGCTTTTTCCCCACTTCCAGATTGTATAATTGGAATAAACATACTCAGTAACTTGTAGAATCCTTGCATTGGATGCCTGATTTGTGGAGTGAGGGCTATTATGGTAAGAGAGGCCAGGTGGAAGGCACTAGAAGTGCTCTTGCCTAGCAAAATAGTAAATCAAAAGCAATACCAGATTCCGGAAGGAATTGCACAGATAAGTGCCACCATCAAGAATTCGAAGGGTGCATGGGGCGTTGATTCCCACTACAAATCCCCATTCAGTGCTCCTATTTGACCTGTGCAGAAAACAACTGGCTTTTGGAGGATTACAGATTATTATAATTTAACCTGGTGGTGACTCCAAATACGGATACTGTGACAGATGGTGTATCTTTGAACAAATCAACACATCCCTTGTTACTTGGTATGCACCTATTGATCTAGCTAATGCATTTTTCCCAATTGCCATTAGTAAGCACCACCAGAAACAGTGTGCTTTCAGCTGACAAGGCCAGCAATATACCTTCACTGCCCTGCCTCAAGGTTATATCAACGCTCCAGCCCTATGTGATGATATTGTCTACTGGGAGCTTTATCGTCTCTCCCTCCCACAAGATATCACTCCGATCCATTCTATTAATGATAGTAAGTATGCTGATTCAACCTAGTGAGCAGGGAGTAGCAATGACTCTAGACTTATTGGTAAGGCATTTGCATGAGAGATGAGGGGAGATAAATCCAATATAAATGTAAGGGTCTCCCACTATGGTGAAATTTCTAGGTGCCCAGTGCTCTGGAGCATGTTGAGATTTCCCTTCTAAAGTGAAGGTTGTCACATCTTGCCCCTCTTCTGACCAAAAAATAGGCACAATGTTTAGTTGGAATTTCAGATTTTGGAGATATCACATTCCTCATTTGGGTGTGCTACTCCAGCCCATCTACTGTGTGACCATGAAACTGATAGTTTTGAGTGGGGACCAGAACAAAAGGAGGCCCTCTTACAGATCCAGGCTGCTGTGCAAGCTGCAGTGCCAATTGGGCCATATGGCCTAGAAGATTCAACGGTGCTGGAAGTTTCAGTCACAAATAGAGATGCTGTCTGGATCCTTTAGCAGGGCCCTTTAGGAGCATCATGATTCTGATCCTTAGAATTTTGAAGTAAATCCCTACATCCTCTGCAGATAAATATTCTGCTTTTGAAAAATAGATTTTGGCCTGCTCCTGGGCTTTACCAGAGTCTGAACACATAGTCATTGGAAAAAGATACCATGAGACCTGAGTTTGCTGTCATGAGCTGGGTGCTGTCTGACCCACCAAACCATAAAGTTGGTTGTGCATAGTAGCACACCATCATAAAGTGTAAGTGTTATATATGTGATAGGGCTTGAGCAGGTCCTCAAGGCACAAGTAAGTTGCTTGAAGAAGTAATCCAAATGCCCATGGTCACAACCCCTGCCACATCTTCTCTTTCCCAGTCTTTTGAAGACTCAATTATGGCACCAACTAGTTGGTAATACTTGCAACGCTGGAGCAATGGTCTCCAATAGGCTGCATATGATCTAAATCAGCATCCACTCCATGTTGTTGTTTTTCCCATAGTCCAGGAATCAAGCTGTGGAAATAGGAGGGTCAACACTATTACCCCTAGTAATCCACTAGGAAAATGTTTCCATCCTATGCCTGCATCCTTTAGCTCTGCTTGTTTAAAGGTCTTAGTTCCAAAAGAGCAAGTCCATCCACCAAGTGTTACAACAATGATTCCACTGAACTGGGATTTTAGACTGACACCTGGTGACTTTGCACTCATCATGCCTATGAAACAACAGGCAATAAAGGGAATTACTGTACTGACTGGGTTGATTGATTCTGACTATCAAGAGGAAATAGGACTGCACCTGCACAATGGAGATAAAGATGATTTTGCCTGGAATATAGGAGATCCCCTAGAGCATCTCTTAGTATTACCATGTCCTGTGATTAAAGTCATCAGAAAATTGCGACCGCCCAATCCAGGCAATCTAACAATGGCCCAGAACATTCAGGAATGATAGTTTGGGTCATCCAAACAGGCAAAGAGCCATGGCCAGCTGAGTTGCTTGCTGAGGATAAAGGGTACATGGAATGGGTAGTAGGAAAAGGTCGTGATAAATACGAACTTAGGCCATGTGACCAGTTACAGACATGAGGATTGTAAGTCATGAATATTTCTTCCTTCTTTTGTTATGGATATGTGTGTATACTTACATAAACTGAAGAACTTTGTTTTCTACTGTAATCTTTCCTCTTACATATGACATAATTTGTATTAATTTCATATCTTGGTATCTAAGGTTGTCAAGTTTAAGAGTGAATATTGCCCATGGACATGCACCCTATTCTGGAGGCATTTAGTGAGCTTCCAGTCGTAAACAGGATGGTTGAATAATTTTAGGCTTAAACATATATATATATATATTTGTTTTTATGTAGAGATTAATTATGGTTCATTTACAGCACAGAATGATGAAGTCACCATTTTAATAGATCATCAATGGGATTCACTACTTACATGCTAACTGGGTGTTGTACAGGGATTTGAAACTCGCCTATATTTAGTTATGGGTAAAGATCCTATGTGAGGAAGAGTAAAAATTGCTGACGTGGGCTTTACCCAAATATTCAATTCACCTTTGATACGTTTAGCAATTTGGACCCAATAGTGGTAACATTTTGTACTGAGACATAAAACTTCTTCCTGAAGCAAGGCATTATACCAAAGCCATTGGGTGTGTATTTGCAGAACTACTATTGTCAGAACCAATATTTCATTGTTGATAAGGACTTCAAAACTGGTAATCCTTATCACCATGACCAGCTGGACAAAATATTCAGTGTTATGTGATTTCCTGCAGACAAAATTTAGGAAGATATTAAAAAAGCACCTGAACATTCAACATTCATGAAAGATTTCAAAGAAATACCTGTATGAACTGTAGCCTTATCAAGTACATGGAGAAATACATAGCATTCCATTTGCTTCAGATGTTGATTACCATGGAGACTATAGAGCAAATTACCTCAAAACGGCTAAATAGGATCATGATTTCTTAGAAGACACAGTTCCTACAGAAGATGCTATTGCCGGTTGTCAAAGTCCTTATCCAAAATAAGAATTTTTAATGGAAGAGCCTGATGACAAAGGATGGAAAAAGAACACCACCAACACCAGAGCAATAATAATACTAATGGAACTGTTCACCCAATGAATCAAGACAGCAGTCACAAAAGGGACCCCACTGAAAAAAGTGAGAGTTGTTCGTCCTCCCACTTCCTCAGGTGGACTAATCACAACTTCAGGCTATCAGTGTTCCAGTCCACATGCTGCCTATCCCAATCCTGGACCAACCACATCTCAGTCACAGAGCAGCATGGGATATTCAGCTATCTCCCAGAAGACTCCAGAGCACTCATATCAGACACATAGGTACTGAGCTGCATAAGAAGAATGCCAAATGCCCTGTGGCTAATGCTGCAAGCCTGGCTGTGCAACACACTGCAGAAACCTGGCACACCCCAAAAATATACTGTACTACCACATGTTCACAGTCTCTAGTAGCCAAGCTCCACTACTTTTCAAAGACTGGGATAGTGGTTTCCAAGTGTTATCTAATCTTGGACTAGACTTGAAAAGAAAGTAGTAGTGCAGTTGGTGTTGTGGACATGCTACTTCCATAGTTTACTGCATGTGGTTCTGACTGACCACTGCATTTTCCCCAGTGACAGTCTGTTGAAGCTGTGAAATGTTCTAGGGGCAAGCAGTTGTTGTTGTTTGTTGTGAGTTCTTCCAATGCAACAATATCTTACAAATTGTGCACCACAAAAATGCTTAACTGGTACTTGAACATTGCAGTATATGTTAACTCAGCAAAAATGACAAGATTCAACCTGAGATTATTTTGGAACATTATTCTTTTTAGTGTTTTATCAGTACATTGATTCATTTTCCACATTAATCAGTGTTTTTTGGTCAAGAAATTTGTTTGAATTATTTTGACAGTAAAAAAGCTACATAATTTTCCAGAAAATTTACAAAACTCCCAAAGATTATTTGCAACTTTTAAGATTATTTGTTTAGAATAATTTTTTATTTTTTAAAAAGAAATTTAGATTTCATAAATGTTACATTAAAAAATGTAGGTGATTCCCCTGTACCCTGCTCCCTATCCCTCCCACCTTTTCCTACATCAACAACATCCTTCATGACAAACTATGGGTTCTGGCAAGATGATGTCAGTTTAGGTGTGCACTCCCGAGCTCTCTCACAAAAAATGGATGAGAAGGTGCAAAAGCCTTTCCAAATTAGCTGTTTTGGGAACCCACTGAGCAGGAGGCTTCCGGACATTGATCTTGAGGGAACTGGACAAAGATATAAAGAGCCCCAGGGAAACAATGAATTTCTTGCCCCTGTGCCGGGAAATGGCAAGTGGCTAGGTCCCACTCTCAAGGCAAAAACCTCCAGGAACCCACTGACTCCCAACAGCCCCTGAGTGAAAGGAAGCATTTTCTGGGAGGAAAAGGGTTCTGTTGAAGGGTGGAGAGGGTTTCCTTTCTGTGTATTTGGTTACCTGTGCCCCCTTTGAACCTTGGGGACGATACCAGCTGGCATCAAGGTGGCCCCAGGAAAAGGTGAGAAGGGAATCTACTCAGGCAGCCTGAAGCACTCAGCCACCCTGGGAGAGAGGAGTTTGGGCAGGGAGAGGGCAAAGAAAGGCAACAGACATCTCCTGTGCTGAAAGCTATGAAACCTACAATTGCCCTAAGTGAAGTGTTTGGTAGGAAGCCTCAATAATTTTTAAGGCCCGTTTTAGGGTCCCCCTGAGGGAAGGATGGGCCTGGATGAGGTTCAAAAGTGGTTTCTTTTCAGTGAGTTTGATCACCAGTGTGCTCTTTGAATCTTGGAAGGGACCTTGACCTGACCAGGAGAGGGGAAGTGGTATCTGCTTACACAGGTTGTTATGCCCAGCTGCCCTGGGAGAGAAAGCATTCAGAGTAGAAAGGGAGCAGGGACAGACAGGTGCCTAATCAGCAGGAATCTAGCCAACTGCAAAGATTCTAACTTGCCTTTAGAATCTTTAGAGGGAAAGTGGGCAGATAGCTTTCTCAAAGGCCATCTGACTGAAGAATAAAGTTTAGCTCAGTGGAGAAGTTCCCACCTTAAATATGTGAGGTCCCTGGTTTGACTCCCTGCTCTTAGAGAAGTGATTCACAGGGTTATCAGACATCCAAGAGATACTTTAAGAATAGAAATATGTAGAAATTCTTTTTGTATTAATTTTTCTTGGATCTCTTATTTTTCTTTAAAAATATTCCTTTTTTAAATTTTATTTAGTTTACTTTCTAAAGCCTAGTTCAAAACTTACAGAGGGCAGGCTGCAGGGTAAATGATTCATGAACACCTGCAGGCTGAGAAGCCCTTTAGAGGCCAAACAGGGAAGGTAGTTTTTATATGGTTGCTTGTTTGCTTGTTATTATTATTTTTTTATCCTCTTTCTCTCCCCTCCCCCCACCCTTTTTTTGTAGTTGCTGCTGTCTGGTTTCTTCTTTGTTGGGTTTCCCCTTCCTTTTTTTCCCCTGCTTTTTGTTTTACTCATTTTGTCTTCCTATGCTATTTATTTTCTTTCCTTCATCTCTCTGTCTTCTTATTTCTGTTGTTTTTCTTTCATTTCACCCCTTTTTATTTGGTCTTCAAGTTTCCTTGTTCTTATTTCTCTTTCCTTTTAACTCTGATTCCATTCATTTTTACTTTTTTACTTTTTACATTTTCTTTTCTTTTTCCCTCTCTTCTCATCAACCTGGCCTTTTAATTCATTCTACATATTTTTCTCCATTCCACTTCTAATTTCATTGTTTGTACTCAACTTTTTTATTCTTCCTTGTCTGCACTTCATATTCAAGTTAGTTATTTATTTTCCAAGTCTTATGTTGTTTCTCTTCAGCTTTACTATTATTCTTACTCTTATCCTTTTTCTCTTCATACTACTTTCATTTTCTCTGGTGTTTTTTTTTTTTTTCAAGGGAACGTGGACTAGAGCAAGGATATAGAATAAGAAGAATGAAGTGTCAAAGTGAAAACTTACCACACACTCAAAAACAACAATAAAAATAAAATTCTAGATTAGAAAGGGAAGCTAATCAAATGATCAAACCTGTCAAAATAAACCAATGCTTAGACACCAACAAAAAATTACAACCCATACTAAGAAGCAGGAACACATGGACAAATTCAATGAAACAAATAAAAAAGAGAAGGTGATATAGAACATGGAACAACTAATCAGAAATGTCCAAACAAATATGATGAATCAACTTAATGAAGTGAAGGAAGAGATTAAGAATATTAAGCAGACACTTGGAGAATACACTGAAGAAATTGTAAACATATATAAAAAGATAATGGATATGATGGTAATGAATGGCACAATACAAGAAATCAAAAATACAGTGGAAGTACATACTAGCAGATTTGAACAGAAAGAGGAAAATTCAGTGAAGTGGAAGCAGTACAGCTTAAATCCAACAGAGAGAAGAACAGATAGATAAAAAGATAGAAAAAATCCAGCAAGGACCCAGGGATTTGAATGACAATGAGAAATGCACAAATAAATGCATTATATGCATCCTAGAGGGAGAAGAGAAGGGAAAGGGGACAAAGGGTGTGTTGGAGGAAATAATGGCTGAAAATTTCCTAACCCTATTGAAGGACATGGACCTACATGTCCAGGAACAAGAGCACACCACAAACAGTATGAATCTTAACAGACCTACTCGAAGATATATGCTTGTTAAGTTGTCTAATGCTCAGAACAAAGAGAGAATATTAAAAGCAGCAAAAGAAAAGAGAACTATCACATATAAGGGCAGTTCAATAAGATTGAGCAGATTCCTCATCTGAAACCATGAAAGCAAGAAGGCAATGGTTTGACATAGTTAAGGTGCTAAAAGAAAATAACTTCCAGTCAAGAATTCCCTATCTAGCAAAACTGGCATTCAAAAATGAGGGAGAACTCAAAATATTGACAGATAAACAGAAATTAATTGAATTGTCAATAAAAAACCTGCAATTCAAGAAATATTTAAAGTGTTCTGCAGATCAAAAGGAAAAACAGGAGTGAGAGTGGGATGGAGGATAGTGTAAGAACAACTAAAAATATAAAAATAGAAATAAAAACAACATAAGGCAAACATAAATGAAAAAGAATATATGGCTAATGTAAATAATTCCTAGACAGTAATATCATTCAATGATAATGGATTAAACTCACCAGTAAAGAAATACAGATTGGCAGAATGGATAAGGAAATATGACCCATCTATCTGCTGTCTAAAGAAGCCCACCTTATTCCCAGGGGTGCAAGAAGTTTGAAAGTAAATGGTTTGAAAACATTTCTCAACGTGAAAAATAACCAAAAAAAGGGTGAGAGTAGTATACCAATTTCAGGAAAAATAAACTTTAAATACAAAATTATTGTAAGAGACAATGACAAACACTATATAGTAATAAAAGAGGTATTCTATCAGGAGAAATAACAATTATAAACATTTATGCACCTAATCAGGGTGCCTCAAATTGCATGAGGCAAACACTGGATAAATTAAGTGGAGAAATAGTTGCCTCTACAATTTTAGTAAAGAAATTTAATACTCCATTATCACCATTAGGCAGAAATCTTGACAGGGAATCAATAAAGAAACAAAGACTTTGAATAATACGTTAGAGGATCTGGACCTAATAGACATATACAGAACATTACATGCAAATACAGCAGGATATATATTCTTCTTCTGTGCTCATGGATCATTCTCCTGGATAGAGCACATGTTAGGGCACAGAACAACACTCAATGAATTCAGAAAGATTGAAATTATACAAATAAATTTTTTTCTGACCACAATGGAATGAAGCTGGAAATCAGTAAGGGACAGAGAACAAGATTAGGCACAAAGATATGGAAGCTGAACAACACATTCTTGGACAAACAGTGGGTCAAAAAGGGAAACACAAAAGAAATCAGCAACTACCTTGAAACGAATGAAAATGACAACACGCTATATCAAAACCTATTGGATGCAGCAAAAGATGCACTAAGAGGAAAATTCATAGCTATAAATGCCTATATTGAAGAAGAAGAAAGAGCTAAAATCAAAGACCTACTTGCACACCTAGAGGAATAAGAAAATCAACAACAAACTACTGCTAAAAGAAGTAGAAAGAAGGAAATAACAAAGATTACAGCAGAACTAAATGAAACTGAAATTAAAAAGCACTAGAAAAAAGAAACAAAACCAAATGCTGGTTCTTTGAGAAAATAAATAAAATCGACAAACCCTTAGCTACACTAACTAAGAAAAAAGAGAGAAGATGTAAATACATAGAATAAGAAAGGAGATATCACCACAGACTTCACAGAAATAAAGACTATCCTTAGAGGATACTTCAAAAAATTATATGCCAACCAGAAGTATAATGTAGTATAAATGGACAAATTGCTAGAAACACATAGGCAGCCTACACTGATATAAGAAAAAAACTGATGACCTCAACAGACCAATCAAAATTAATGATATAGAATTAGTTATCCAAAACCTCCCAACTGCATTTTTAGAACTAGGAATTGTCCTTAATAACATTGAAATGACAAATATAGGCCATTATATATTGCCATAATCTACAGAAATGGATGGGAGAGAATGTAATCTACAAGGTAAACTTTAATCCATGCTTAGAGGCAATGCTCCAAAAGGTGTTCATAAATTGCAATAAATGTTCCACACTAATGAAAGAAATTGTTAATGTGGGGGAAAGTGGGAGTTGTATGGAGTTGGGCATATGAGAATCCCTTATATTTTTTTTATGTAGCATTTTATGTAATCTAAGTATCTTTAAAAATGAATAAAAATATATTTAATAAATAAAATAAAATTCTCCTTAGGGAAACAGTCTGGAACAAGGGGAAACAATTTGAGATGAAAAAAAGGGGAATCTGGTGTAATTCTAGATCAAAAGGTAAGATGGGAAAAGAGATAAAAAGAAAAAATGTCTTATCATAGGTTTGGTTGCTGTTATTGTTTCTCATCATCTATAAATTCTGGATTTATTTTTATGTAAAATGGAGGTCCTTTGGATGATATTTTAAATGTAATAAATATAATCTTTTAGTGAAAAAAACAAAAACACAAACAAAGAAAAAAAATGAAAACCTCCCAACTAAGAAGAGTCCAGGAACAGATGACTTATCAGGTGAATTCTACCAACCATTCCAATAGTACTAACACCAATTGTGCTTAAACTCTTCCAAAAAATAGAAGAGAGGGGAACATTGCCTAACTCATTCTATGATGCAAACATCACCCTTATACCAAAACCAACCAAAGATGCCACAAGAAAAGAAAATCATAGACCTATCTCTCTAATGAACTTAGATGCTGAAATCTTGAAAAAATACTTGCTAATCATATTCAACAACACATCTAATGAATTATACACCATGACCAATGGCTTTTATCCCTGGTATGTGAGAATATTTCAACAGAAGAAAATCAAACAACATAATACACCACGTTAAGAGATTAAAAGAAAAAAAAAGATCATCTCATTAAATGCAAAAAAAAGCGTTTGACAAAACACAAAATGATTTCCTTATAAAAACACTACAAAAGATAGAAATAGAAGGAAACTTCCTCAAAATGATAAAGGGTATATATGAAAAACCCACAGCTAACAACATATTCAGTGGAGAAATCCTAAAAGCCTTCCCTCTAAGATTGGGAACAACACAGGGATTCCCACTTTCACCACTCCTATTTAATTTTATGTAAGAAGTACTTGCTTGAGCACTTTGAAAAGAAAGAGATATAAAAGGCAGCCAAATAGGATGCTTATCCACAGTTACCTTCTGTGAGACCTTTGCTTAGTCACAGAGCATCTCTCTGCCTCCACTTCTTCAGAGTAGTTTTAAGGATCCAAGTTTTTCATAAAAATTTTAAAAATATGCAAATATATGGCACATAAAGAGCCCTACATAAGTGTTAGGTATTGTTTATTTTTAATTAGGAACTTCATTCCTAATTAAAGTTGAGTAATATTTCATTGTATGTATATACCACATTTTGCTTGTCCACTTATCTTTTGATGGACGGTTGGCTTGCTTCCACCTTTTAGCAACAGTGAATAATGCTGCTATGAACATTGGTATGTATGTATCTGTTTGTGTCCTTTTTGTTTCTTCTGTCTATATACCTAGTAGTGGAATTGTTGGATCAATAGCAATTCTATAGTTAACTTCTTGAGAAAATGACAAACCATCCTCCCCTATGGCTGGACCATTCTTTATCCTGACCAACAGTGGATGAGTGTTCCCACTTCCTCTACATTCTCTCCAACACCAATAGCTTTGTTTTTTCTTAAAAGCAGCCATTCTAATAGGGGTAAAATGATATCTTATTGTTTTTATTTGCATTTCCCTAATAGCTAATGATGATGTGCTTCTACACAAATGTACTCTATTAGTCACTTTGCTTTACATAATATTTTACATAACTTCAATTTTATTAAATGAATTCTTTAATCCAATTCCTTTTCAACTACAAAATATTTGGAGAGCATCTCTGAGTCAGTTTCTTAAGTTCCTAAAGATAAATCAGATTAAACCAGTTCATCAAACTAAGATATACAGGTCATTGGCTATTCATGGAAGTATTAACTGATTCTTCTCCTCATTTTCTGAAACTCCCACTTATCACTTTCTATATTCAAGGGTAAGATTTTGTTGGAGAAAATCTGTCCACTGTTGCACATCTAGCATCTTAGTGGGAGTGTACCCTAGAAGGTATGAGTAGTCAGCAATTTCTTTGTTTTCCAATAGTTTCTATAATGTAGTATGTGTTTAATAAATAATACCTCACTTAATCCATTGAAATTTACAGAAATACCATGGCTACATGATATTTAAGGTGAAAGAATAAAACCACTTGGAAAATATTGTCCACAGTTGTGCCAGATCATATTCCAGGTCAGCTGGAAATGCACTCACTTTATATGTGAGTGTGCTTTTATAGTGCTTTTTAAGCCACAGATAGTCCACAAGGCTAGTGGCAGCAGGGGAAAGACTAACATATAACAGACAATATTTCTTCAGTATTTTATTTCTAGAAGGATGCTGTGTGGTTGATTACTTGGGCTGAAGAGGAAAATTTAAACTGTCTTTTATATCAAATAGAAAACTAATTAGTTTCTATTAGTTTTTTGGCAAGTAATTAGTCAAAATTGTTAATGCACAAGGCTTAAATTCACAAGAGGCAATTAATGAAATGAGAGTCTCAATGGGAAATGGAAAATACTTGACAGCTACTGAGTGCCATCTTGGGTACTTACTTGCTGTGTAACTTTATTTCCTTAACCTCTCTGGATCTTCTTCACATCATTTGCAAATGGGGTAAAGGAGATCTACTTCCCATATGTTCTATGCTCATCTTTGTAATACAGGTAAGTAATAGATGCAAAAAGTTTTTTGAAAACTCTACTATTAATATCTCCAAAACATGTGGCTGAATAACTTTTACATAATTTTTTTTCATCTGGATATTTTGTTATCTCAAAGACGTAGTCTATATATATTCTGTGGACTCAATTCACTCTTCCCCTTAACCCTCAAATCTTGAACATATATTCTTTACAATTATGCAGAATCAGCATGCATATCTTGGTTTTCCACCCCCACACATTTGTACCATAGCACTAAAGTATGTGGTAAAGTCCTCTGAAAGATTCTTGAGGCAGCCTATTTACTTAATACAAAAGAAAGCAAGTTAAAGTTATTCCTACAGCTGGAAAAGTGAATTTTTTTCTTGCTAATATTAAATGGAAAAATACTTAAGCATATTTTGCTAAAAACAAGATCTAAAGAACAATCACATAAGGCCTCAAAAGGAATAGATTGTCTCTTGGCTTAGATCCATGGAAAGAAAGATTATGAAGATTGAGAGACCATTTGTTGTGTACTTGATTTACCTTACCCTATTTATTCTCCACTACAACTGAAGGTGAAAGTTATTATCCTCATTGTAAAGATGAAAAGTGTTTGCCTCTGGGAACTAACTGTAAGAAGATAAATAAGTTCCAAACCCAGATATGTAGAATATCATCTCTTATTCCTGGTCTGCAGTATCAACAAGTGTGATGGTTAGGCTAATGTGTCAACTTGGCCAGGTAATTGTTTCCAGGTGTTTGATCCAGCAAGCACTGGGCTACATGTAATACAAGAGCATTTATGGACTTTGATCACCAGTGAGTTTACTGTGAGAATGGCTGATTACATCTGCATCAATCAGGGAGATTACATCATCAATGGGTGACGCTTTTATCCAACCAGTTGAATGTCTTAAGAGGGGAAGTGATTTCAACATTCAGAGAGAATTTCCCAGCTCATCATTGGACTGGCAACTTCCCCAGAATCTCATCAAGGACCTTTCATCAGAGCCCCTGGTTTGCAGCCTGCCTGCAGAACCTGGAATTGTGTATCCCCACAGTTGCGTGAGAGACTCTTTTAAAATCTCATATTATTGACAGATATCTCCTGTTGATTCTGTTTCCTGAGAGAACCCTGACTAATACACGAAGCCCAGTGAAGATGGTCATATATTCTGCAGAAGGATTCCTGGATGATGTGAGGGGTAGGATTTAGAGTATCTCTAAAATGGTGATTTCCAAATTTCCTGACTTAATTAAACAGAATTGCCTGAACCTCACACCTGCACATTCTGATTCTGGAGGTCTAAGGAGTCCTTGTAAATTCACATCTTAAGAGATTCTGATGTACAACCAAGTTTTGTGATTTCCAATTCCAAGAATCAATAATTTCTTAAAATTGGTTTCCAAAGTTTTTTGGGGGAGTGAGATGTGATTAATATGAACCTTGGACAGCTCTCTTTGAAAATGAATATTTACAGTTTGTAGAAGCAATATGCAAAGGAGACAAAAGGCATTAATTTCATCTCGATGTGTCATTTGTTCCATCCTTTCCAAAGAATTGCACACTTAAATCTAGCCAGCTTGCTTGTAAACACTTTGGCTGTGAGAAATGGTCAAGTGGAGTGTGCAAATGCTTCTGAACAAACTCCTCCCTCATTTTTATAAAGTAACTCAAAGAACACTCTCCACTCGCAGAAAAACCAATTTACATCTAGACAGAGTACTGTGAAATTGGAATGATAAATGATTATACTAACCATCTTGATTTTCTTGAAGTTCTATTTTATCCAGGGGATTGCAAAGAAGAAACAGAGGTAAACTGAAGCAGACTGACATAGCAATAATCCATTATTGTGCTGATAAAGATCCCTGCCCCTGCATAGAAGGAAGAACTAACAAAGAGATCAGGCTGACACCAGCAAAGACTGCTGATCTTCACTAGAGGGCCACAATCTTACAACAACAATTTAATTGTTAATTATGGACTGCCCTCAAGGTCAACTTTCCCAGACAATCCACAGCCCCCATAGTTCACTTAGTTACATTGTCCTCATAGCACAGAGCTTACATACTAACCATAATTCATGTCCCTTTTATCATCCCCATTCCACCACACCTTCCCTTAGTGTCAAATAGCCATATCAGCTACTCCCCCAGCTCACCCCTTAGAGCAAAAAATTAATTTGATGAAGCATCTGTTTATTTTATTTTCAGCACAAGAGTACTATGATTTTACTGATATTAACTCATCTTTCTCTGGGAAACAATTATAGCCATAAATAAAGGAGCTTTGAGAAAAGATCACTCATGTTGTAAACTTTTTATTTGACATTCCATAACATTGTCTTCAAACTTCCCAGTGCCTTTGTGTGCTTTGATCAGGTTCTACAGCTCCCTTGAGGTTTTTGAAAAAGCTCAAACATGGGTATAATGCATGATAGAACAATGAAGCCCTAAAGCAGATTGCTTCAAACATAAAGAAGTCAATTCCCATCCAGATGACAAAAGATGGAGACAAAACTCAAAAGCATTGTGCTGGTCTAGGTTCACCCTTTCCACATAGTTATAGTGTAACCTCAGCAAATCTTCTTTAGTGCCCCAGACTTCACTTTCTTTTAGGTTTCTTCCATCCCTTTCTCCCTTCACAGGAACCTCTTTATTGACCCCTTCACATCCTTGTTCCTCAGTGTATAGATGAGTGGATTGACACTGGGAGTGACAATGGTGTAGAAGAGAGTAAGGAACTTGCCCTGATCTTGAGAGTAGCTGTTGGCTGGCTGCAAGTACATGTAGATGATGGTTCCATAGAAGAGGGAGACCACCATTAAGTGAGAAGAGCAGGTGTTGAATGCCTTCTTGTATCCCACTGTTGACCTAATCCTCAGCACCACAGCAGCAATCATGCCA
>JAKSZT010052292.1:2093567-2168513 GCA_026826555.1 Tolypeutes matacus | reverse complement strand
TATTTATCAGACAGAGGAACTAAATGGGAATTTAGCCTTCCATAAGGTGAGCAAACATAATCTGATGGAAACACTGAATTTAACACTTTATACAGGCATTGGTATTAACACTTGCACTGAGTTGTGAGAGAACTCTTTAAGAAATAGCAGAAAACAGAATATATTCCATTTTGGGAGGGATCCCTGCTATTGTTGATTAAAAAAATAAATTGTATTATGTACATATAATGAAATATTATTGTAATATTACTATGTGGATGAACTTCAAAAACATTATGCTAACTGCTCATATTCCATTTATACAAAAAGTACAGAAAGGGAACTCAGTAAAGACGTATGCTAGTGGTAGGGGAGTGTGGGTAGTAACTGTTCAGTGTGTATGTATTCTCCCTTTGAGGTGAAGAAGTGTTTTGAAACTGGACTGAGGTGGTGGTTTTACAATGTGATGAATGTACTAGATGTACTGTTTTAGTTTGCTAAAAGCTACTGGGATAAATATACCAGAAATGTGGTGGCTTCTATAATGGAAATTTACTAGGGTAAAAGCCAGCAGTTCTGAGATCATGAAAGTGTCCAAATCAAGGCATCATTAAGAGATTTTGTTGCACCATGTTGCACTGTGGGTGACCAGGCACATGGCAGCTTCATCTAAAGATGATTTCTCGAGGAGCAGATGTAGGTCCATGCCTTGGGCACACCCCTGTCATGTGGGAGGTCTGTGGTTTGGTTCCCAGTACCTCCTTGAGAAGGCAAGCAAATAATGAGCAGAAAGACAAGTGAACCATCTGGGGGAAGAAGGAAGATAAATAAATAAAAAATGTAAATAAAATAAATCTTCAGAACTCAGCAAACAAATGTATTACCTTCCTCCCAGCATGGGGTATGACTCCCAGGGATGAGTCTCCCTGTCAAAAAGAGATTACTATTAAGTACAATCTAGCAATGCAATTGGAATAAGACCTTGACCAAAACGGGGAAAAGGTAAAGACAGATGAGTTTATAATTGCTAAGAGACTTCAAATGGAGTTGGGAGATCATTCCAGAGGTTATGCTTATGCATATCTTAGCAGGATCTCAAAGACTGCCAAATTATACACTACCCCAAATAGTGGGGCTCCTGAAGGCTCTGGAGACACCCAGGCACTATGGTCAGGGCAGATAGCTCATGAATTTGGTATCTTGCCAGTGGGTCCTACTTTGGGGTTTGTCTTCCCCAGTGTGACAAAAGTGGACTCAGTTATGATTTCCCTACATATGGCTCTTTGGTCCCTTCTATTTGAACCTATAGTCGGTGCTGGAGTTGGTAGGTGTACATCTAATAGACTTGAGTCTTTAGACTGTCCATGTGCCAGCTAGGCCCTGAGCCTCAACAGAGTTACAACACCTACTTTCCGGTTCATTGGATTAACCAGGACAACTAACAAGAAGGTGAGGATGGACAACCACCATACCAAGGAACCAAGAGACCCTACAACTGCAAGCAAAAGAGTACCATCCATTGGCCATATGGGACTGAAGCCCCCTTTCAATTAAAGGTGGAGTGGACATCACCATCCCAGAATCCTCAGGACTGGGGAATGAACTATGGACTAGAGTGGACTTACTAGTATTCTACAATAGACTTATTGTGATTCTAGCAATGGAAGAACTTATATCATTGATATAGAGGCAGAGGCCACTGGAGGTTCTGAGGTCAGGGAGAGGGAAAACAGGTATAATACAGGGGCATTTTTGGGACTTGGGAATTGTAGTGAATGATATTGCAAAGACAGATACAAACCATTATATATCTTGCCATAACCTACAGAATTGTGTGGAAGAGAGTCTAAATTACAATGTAAACTATAATCTGTGCTTAATGGCAGTGCTCCAAATGTGTTCATCGATTGCAGTGAATGTACCACACTAATGAAGGTTGTTGTTAATAGGGGTAAATGTGGGTGGTGTGGGGAGCATGGCATATGGGAATCCCCTATATTTTTAATGCAACATTTATATAATCTAAATATTTTTTTATTTAATTTTTTTTTTAAATGATGCTTTCTCTAAGAGTTCATCTGTGCATGATCAGGCACATGGCAGGTCATGATAGCTCCTCTGACTATCTCAACCTCCTCCTCCAAACTCACTGTCTCCTCCGGCTCAGCTTTGGGCAATCACGCTTATGATTCATCTCTCGCTCTCCTCTAGTTTTCGTCTCTTTTAGCCTCTTGTGAGCTCCTTTCAGTGCCTCTGTGCTCTGCTTATTCCAGCCCCTGGCTTCCAGGACCTCTCTCTCACCCTGTCAAGGTTTCTCTGTCTCTGCAGCATTTTTCTGTGTTCTGAAGCTTTTAGTCTGTTTCTGAAAGACTCCAGTAAGAGGGTTAAGACTCACCCTGGGGTTGCAGACTATTCAAAGACCCTTAACTGACACTATCTAATCAAATGATTTAATCAAAAGGTCCCATCTACAATGGGTTTACAGGCAGAGGAATGGGTTCCCTTTAAGAACATGATTTTCTGGGGTTCACAAAAAACAGTATAGTCACTGAATTGTTCATATTATAATGGTTAATTTTATTTGAATTTTACCTCAATTAAAAAATGAGAAAAAATACAATTTTACATATAGCTTGAGAAATATAACTTTAACTTCTAATTTTATGTATACATATATGTAAAAGCCATGTTGTTGCATGCTTAAGGTCCAAAAGCTTGTAGCTAATGGCTAGCTAAACTATAACAAATTCTCTGAGGCTATTTTATTTCACAATCTTTCCATTTAATCAAATATAATGCAACTGAGACTCAACCAGGTTGAAAGTAATAAGTAAATAGCTTCAAACTTTGTTTTTCACTCTACAAGTTATAATTTTTAAGTCTTTTTTAAAGAATAAAAGCATATTTTGCTGCATA
Source organism: Tolypeutes matacus (assembly GCA_026826555.1). Classification (NCBI taxonomy): domain Eukaryota; kingdom Metazoa; phylum Chordata; class Mammalia; order Cingulata; family Chlamyphoridae; genus Tolypeutes; species Tolypeutes matacus. The sequence goes on along the minus strand of JAKSZT010052292.1, from coordinate 2,165,618 downwards.
AGAGGGTGTCTTTTCTTGGACTTTGAAAAAGGTAAGCTCACCTAAAAATGGAGAAAATTTTTGTATTTGCATCTTAACATAATACCTTTCTTCTTCTACAGTATTGGAATTTGGAGTTTCTTCTTTGATTAGGTGTTTTCATTTACTAGAGGGGTTGATACTGATTAGTGCAGGGATTCTCTGCCAGATGCAAATTGAAAAGCGAATCATGTGACACCAGAGTTTCAAAAAAAAGTTTGTTCCTGAACGCAAAGCAAGGAGCACAGAAAGACCTATTGTTCATAAATCTCCCTGAACTTTAGAAACATAGCATTTTATATCATTCAAACAAAGGCAGGCCGACTCAGGGTGATAAAGAGTTTAGAGATAGTCTGCTGAACATGTGTAGACTGATTACACGCTTTGATTACTTAGTTTAAAGTTTAAGCTATTGTGCAAGTCAGATGGGCCAACTCTGATTAGAACAGTTTTGGTTTAGCAAGATAACTTAGGAATTTGGGGTGGTTCATCCTGGGCTGACCCATTTTAATAAACAAAGGGCTACATGCAAGGACACCAGACTTCAGGGGACTGCATGCAAAGGCACCTCACTTCTGATTTGCAAAATAATAAAATGAGATATAAGTGGGCACAGTAATGAGTTTTGTCATTGTCATCCAGTCATTGGTATGGACATATAGTTTTGAAACATAGCACCAGCATTAAAAAAACGTTTACAGTTCAGTGATTTACAATACTTTTAGATATCTGCTTCTGTATATTCTCAGGTAACAGGCATCTAGGCTATAAATCAGTAAGCTATCACAGTTGCTGGTTTTCTTTTGGCTACATTGGAATATATCAGGTTACCATTTGCTTAAAATACAATTCAGTGAGTCAAAATACAACTGTTAATTTTTTTTATAACAAGGTGACGTTTATTAGTTTCATATGATTTTCTATGACAGGAAAGGGATGTGAATTGATGTTCATTTAATTAAATTATCCTATGCCTAAATTACTTTTTCTATCTCAAGACTTACTGAAGTTTTCACCATGCAATTAAGCACACTAAGAATGATTTAAAAAAATTTATTCTCTTTACTCAGTTTAAAAATACTACCAATTTCTTTATTTCTCTAAAATTTTTGTTAAATTTGTATACATGTAAAAATATGTGTGTGTAGGTATAGGTATATTTTTCTGTAAATATCCACAATGATTTGTATGTATGAAATTATCCACAATGATAGTATGTTAAAAAAAAACAGCTTAAATTTAAATGTCAAAATTTTAGGTATATTATTGATATATTATTAGAGCTTTTTCCTAATTCCTATGACATATGCATCTTTTTAAACAGTTTTATTGAGATATATTCACACACTCTACAGTCCATTCAAAGTGTACACTGAATGGCTCTCATTATAATCACAGAATTGTTCATTCATCACCACAATCAATTTTATAACATTTTCATTACTCTAAAAAGGAAAACCCTACATCCATTAACAGTCACCTCTCAATCTCTCTATCATTCCCCAAGCCTACATAACCACTAATTTAACACTGTCTCTATAGATTTATTTATATTTTACACAATTGGATTCATACCATATGTAGCACTTTGTTTCTGGTTTCTTTCATTTACCATAATATATTTAAATTACTGTCATTTTCCTAATTAGAGAAGTTGTAGGTTTAAATAAATGTCATATAAAAAATTCCACTCCATAATATATAGCAACATCTCAGTGATAGTTCAGGAGTATTTCCTAATAGGCTCTTGGCTTTGCCTATAATTTATTATAATTACAAACATATATCAATTTATAAAACAAACTAGTTTTGAAGAATAATGATAAATCATATTTCAGTTAGTATCTTAGCTAATCATGTTACTACTTTTTGTTCTTAAAATATCTCTCAATTTATTCAGTTATTATTTAATGATTCTTCAAATCGATTTTCTAAATTCTTTCTGATTTTAAAAAAGTCCCAGTTTTTGCCTTTAAAGGTTAAAATTTGTGCAAACTCTTTTTCCCTGGTGACTTAAAAATCATTTTTAAAATCTAAATAAAATAAGGCATGTGTATAGCATGCAAACTACAGCAAATCAGAAACCTTGTTGCATTTCTAATACTTTTGGAAGCAAGCTTAAAGCCCTTTCTGAAACATGCTAAAGTGACATTAATATTTTAAGGATCCAGAGGATCTTGATGCTACAAAAATAAATGCCAATCATAATGAAGCCCATATTCAAAAATAATCAGGTCTGGCAGAGAGAGGGAAAAATGAATTATTCTTTTTTTAAAAGAATTCTTCATTCTCAAGACACTAAATTTCATTAAAAGCTTTCTTTTGTTATTTCTATCTCCATCAAAAAAACCTTTTTCAACCCCTGCTTCTTTTGTCACTTTTTTCTTTTTGTCAAAACTGTGTCATAACTGATACCGTTGTAGAAATCCAGACTCCACTTTATGTAAAATTTAGATAGTCTGGTGTCTCTACAAACAACCATATGAACAAAATCCAGAAAGTGCCAGAAAGACATTGCAGACCTGCAGGCAATGGGGAAGAGAATGACAGTTTTCCTGAATTAAATCTGAGTTGGCCAAACGTGTCCTCTCTCTAAGCCAAACTCAGCATATAAATGCATTACCTTCCCCCCAGTGTGGTCTGTGACTCAGGGTGATAAAACTTCCTGGCACCAAGGTATTACTACCAAGCATCAACTAGCAATGCAACTGGAAAAAGACCTTGACTAAAAGGGGTAAAAGGTTAAGGCAAATGAGTTTGTATGGTTAAGAGACTTCAAAATGAGTCAGGAGGTCATTCAAGACATATGGGACATGACTCCTGGGAATGAGCTTCCATGGCAAGGAGAGATTAATACCAAGTGCCAACTGTCAACACAACTGGAAAAAGACCTTGAATAAAAGGGGGAAAAGGTAAAGACAAATGAGTTCAAGTGGCTTAAGACTTCAAAGAGAGTCAGGAGGTCATCCCAGAGTTAACGCTTACGCACACCTCATTAGGAGCTCATAGAACATCAAAGTGCATATCACCCCACACAGAGGGGCTCCAGAGAGCTCTGGAGACACCCAGGTCCTATATAAGGGGGGATAGCCCCAGAGACTGACGCCTTATCAGTGGGCTCTATTTTGGAATCTGTGCTCTTGAGAGTGACAGAATTGGACTCAAATAAGTCCTCCCTGAACATGGTTCATCAGTCCCTTTTATTCAAACCTATATGTGATGCTGGAGTTTTTAGGTATACTTCCAGAGACTGGTGCCTCTGGCCTACCTATGTGGCAGGTGTGCGTGGAATCTCGGTGGAGCTGCAACTCCTACCCTACAGCTCAATGGGCTCATCCAAGTCACCTGGTGAGGAGACAACGATGGGCAACGGCCATCTCAGGGAATGGAAAGGGCCTGCATCTGCAGGCAGGATCATCCCACCCACCATATCCAAGGGATATAAGCCCTCTCTCACTTGGAGTTGGAGTGGACATCACCATCCAGTACCCTCAGGATTGGGGGAAGAACTATGGACTAGAGTGGACTTGATGGTATTTTGTTGTACATATATGGTGATTCTAGCAATGGAAGAAATTATAACAATGAGGTGGAGCCAGTGGCCACTGGACACTTTCGGGGCAGGGAGGGGATGTGCAGTTGAAGTACAGGGGCTTTTTTGGGATTTGGAGGTTGTCCTGAGTGCCATTGTGGCAAGGATCTAAGCCATTTTAAATCAGCACACACCATTCAGAACTGTGTGGGAGAGAGTGTGGTCTATGATGTGAACTGTGGTCTATGGTTGATGGCAAGGCCCCAGGATGTGTAAGTCCATTGAGGGTGATGGGCCACACTTGTGGGAGATGTTTGTGTGGGATGTGGTGGGAGGTGTGTGAGGTGGGGAACATGGGAATCCCTGTAGGTTCTGTGTAATATTTTAGGTAGTCTAAGCACCTCTTAAAAAATATATATATATAACATTTTTGTAAGGAAAAAAAAAAGATTTAATAAATTTAACAAAATTGAACCCCCCCCCCAAATAAAAAGACATTACTCTTATGCATGTCTCAGCAAGATCTCATTGACTGCCAAAGTAAATACTGCCTCAAATAGTGGGGATTGTGAGGGCTCTGGAAACATCCAGAGACTATAGTCAGGGCAGATAGCTCAGGAATTTGATGCCTTGTCACTACTTTGGAATTTATGCTTCCCAGTGTTATAGAGAAGGACTCAGTTGTATTTTCCCTACACATGGCTCTTCTGTCCTATTTGAAGCAATAATTCGTACTAGAGTTGATAGATGAATGTTCAAGAGACTAAAATATTTGGGCTGTACATGTGCCAGCTGGGCTCTGAATCTTACTGAAGTTTTAATACTTACTCTCCAGTTCATTGGACTCACCCAGGACAACTAACAAGGAGATGATGATGAATAACGACCATCTCAAGGAACCAAGAGACTGCAAGCAAGAAAGTCCCATCCATCTGCCCCATGGGATCTAAGTCCCCTCTCAATTAGAGGTGGAGTTGGCATTACCATCCCAGAATCCTCAGGATTGGGGAATGAGCTATGGACTAAATTAGACTTGCTGGTATCCTACTATAGACATTGTGATTCTAGCAATGGAAGAAATTATAATATTCCTGTGGAGGCAGTGGCTACTGGAGGTTCTGAAGGCAGGGAGAGGGAAACACAAGTCAAATATGGTGGCATTTTCCAGACTTAGAAATTGTTCTGAATGACATGACAACAACAGATACAGGCCATTACTATCTTGCCATAACGTACAAAATGGTGCAGAAGAGAGTGTAAACTACAATGTAAAATACAATCCATGCTTAGTGGCAATGCTCTAAATGTTTTCATCAATTGTAACAAATGGACCACGCTAATGAAGGATGTTAATGTGGGAAAAAGTGGGAGGTGTAGGGAGCGGGGCATATGGGAATCCCCTATATTTTTATGTAACATTTATGTAATCTAAAAATCTTTTAAAAAATTAAAATAAAACAAAATGCTTTTTAAAAATCTGAGTTAGCATTCAATGAACTAAGAAGAGTAGAGAAGAACATTAGTGAAAGCAAAATGTTCTTTTAAAATCAGATATGGAGGCTCAAATATAAAATATTTGTGACATTTCTCTCTGAAGCTGGGCTTGAATCAAGTCATTATTCCATGTTGTGGAAAAAGTTATTCAGTCAAATAAGTGTTTAAAAAAAAAAAAGCCAGGCAGTTTTTATCTTCTCTGAAGTTGCCTTGAGGTTGGTGATGATATCTACATGCAAAGAACAAAATGATATGATGGTTTTATACTGTGTAAAAAAGAACATTTCAAGAAATAAAAGTATTGTGAAATACAGTATTTCGTAAAGAAGCCATAAAGTTGCCCTTCTAAAACATAAATTTACCCATCTAAATTTGACTCAATTTTCTATTTTCTGCTGAAGTTGTATATTCATGGTTAATATATACTACTTTACAAATAATTAACCATGTATTTAATTAAAGAACGTGCCTATGGTGGACATCAGTCTGTTCCTCTGCACTTTTTTTGATATGATAATAAATTCCTAGAGGCTTAATTTCCATCCTGTTTTAGGGCAATTTTATTGTTTCATGATCTTGCCTTCAGCTCATCCAGGTATTTGCCCAGGGCAAAGATTATTCTTAAGTTGGCCAATTAGAAGGAGCAGAAATCCCTCTAGTATGCTCCTTTCTACAAACATGGTTCCTAAACTAATTTCCAACATGAAATATCTTAAGTCTCATAGGATCTGAGAGAATAAAATCCAGAGACCCCCCCCTCCCATGTCAGCAAGTCCCCTCTCACTTGCTAAGTTTGGATTATTTCAGCCCCACTATCAATTTAATTCTAGACACAAGGAAGAAAATCTCCATCTTTTTGACCCAGGTCTTAATGTTCCAAGTCCTGTTTCCTCGCATCTCTACACCTTTTCCTTCATACAACCTCAAGGTAAAAACAGGTCGGAAAGGCGAGGTTAGGTTCTAACATGTGTGTCATCACTCTCTCTTATAGTGAAATCCACAAAGGGATGCAGAAACCCAATTCTCTCACATAATGAAAGACAGTGAATTATTTTGGGTAATTTAAGGTAAAGCACAGGACTTAAAATAAAAGCATTAAGGAAATAGCTCTCTCAAACCTAATCATGAACCCCTCCCCCCCCACCAGTAATTTTCAGGTCCAGGTACATATTTGGACTGAAATATATATGTAAATATATATATAACATGTAGATATTTATTTCTATAAGTCAGTGGCAAAGAATAAGACAACAGCCAAGATTCCTAAGAGGAGAAACAGAAAATAATCAACCAAGCACATACTGAGTTTAATATGGGTCAAGCATAGTACTTAGTATCCTATCAAAAACTATACAAAAGACTGTAAAATTTCTGTCACCCCATATGTTACATGATGGTACAGACAAGTGGCTTAAGCCAAAGTGAAGTCTGAGCCAAGTCTAGAATGTTAGGAAGACTTTGAGTAAAGAAATTTATCGACTTTAGTATGACAAGTGAAAGAAACATCATTTTAAAGCTAATTGAGGAAGCAATGACTGTGAGGTTTTTTTTTTTTTTTTTTTTTTTTAATTTATTTTTATTGTGGGTAAAAATCAAAATTCTCCCAAAACATACAAACATTTGCACAATGATATATAAATATATATGCATTTATGTGTATTTGCTTACAAAAATGTTATATATATACATATATTTTAAGAGGTGCTTAGATTACCCAAAATATTACACGGAACCCACTGGGATTCCCATGTTGCCCACCTCCCACACCTCCCACCACATCCCACACAAACATCTCCCACAAGTGTGGCCCACCACCCTCAATTAACTTACACATCCTGGGGCCTTGCCACCAACCATAGACCACAGTTCACACTGTAGACCACACTCTCTCCCACTCAGTTCTGAGTGGTGTGTGCTGATTTAAAATGGCCTACATGTAATGCTGGAGTTTTTAGGTATACTTCCAGAGACTGGAGCCTCCCGCCTACCTATGTGCCAGGTGTGCATGAAATCTAGGTGGAGCTGCAACTCCTACCCTACAGCTCAATGGACTCATCCTAGTCACCTGGAGAGGAGACAACGATGGGCAATGGCCATCCCAGGGAATGGAGAGGGCCTGCATCTGCAGGCAGGATCATCCCACCCACCATATCCATGGGATAAAAGCCCTCTCTCACTTGGAGTTGGAGTGGACATCACCATCCCAGTTCCCTCAGGATTGGGGGTAGAACTATGGACTAGAGTGGACTTGATGGTATTCTCTTGTCCACATATGGTGATTCTAGCAATGCAAGAAATTATGACTGTGAGTTTTAAAGAAGTAGATAGGCTCAACCTAACATGAGAATCTATGTGAAGCAATTGTTGAAGTTGGAATTAGACTGGCTCTTTGGAAACAAGTTTGATATGCCATTCTGAGTAACCACAGAATCGAAATATTCACTGTATGCATTTTATTAAATAGCTACCACAGGCTAAAACTAAGCTTCATGCTGGGGAGACATGGAGAACTTAATTATAGACCAAGCCCCTAAAATAGTCACAAGGCAGATGGGGAGACCAACAAGATTCTGAAATCGCAGAAAAATATGAAGCAAAATATGGACACAAAGAAAGGGAAATTTCACAGAGGAATTGGTGCTTGATCCATGTCTTATAGGATAAAGAGAACTCTGGAAATCTAAAATAAAGGGGAAGAGAGAGAAACTGGCATATGTAAAGGAGTGTAAAGTTGGAGTGCATGGATTTTTCAAATATTCTTGAAGTGAGTTGTAGAGATTGTAAGATTTGAGAGAGAAAGAAGAGAAAGAATAAAATGCTCTTCAAAGTTTAGAACATGTGAAAATATTTGCTGCATGTGAAATGCAAAGGACTGAGATTAAAAGGACAGAATAAATATTAAAGAATAGACAACATAGCAAAAGTGATTAATGTGGTGTTTAGGAAAAGTGAATCTATTAGTTTTATCCACATTATTTTCATCTAGACAAACAGAATACCATGGGGAATAACCAACAATCACAGTAGTAGAAGTGTTGCCATGTAGCAATATTGACAGTGGTTGTAAAATGTCTGACTATATGTATGGAATTTGCATTTTTTTTATTGTGGGTAAAAATCAAATTTTTAACAATACAAACCAATATTAGTAAAATGATATATAAATATATATGCATATATGTGCATTTGCTTATATAAATGTTATTTATATATATATATATTTTTAAAAGATGCTTAGATTACATAAATATTACACAAAAATTACAGGGATTCCCATGTTCCCTACCTCCCACACCTCCCATAACATCCCACATAAACATCTTTCATTAGTGTGGCACATCACCTGCAATGGATATATACATCCTGGGGTTTTGCCACCAAGCATGGGCCATAGTTCACATTGGAGACCACACTCTCCCACACAGTTCTGCAGGTTATATGCTGATGTAAAATGGCCTATATCTGTCATTGTAATGTCATTCAAGATAATTCCCAAGTCCTGAAAAAGCCCCTGTATTATAACTGCTTTTCCCTTCCCTGCCCCGAAAGCTTCTAGTGGCCACTGGCTCCACCTCACTGTTATAATTTCTTCTATTTTGTTCAAGTAAACTTTGCTTATATTCATGAAAGTTGAAAGCTTCTTTTGGACTTGTCTTAAAATTAAGTTCCATGAAAGCATTGATTCTCCACAGAGTATGAGAAACAAAGATATTCTCAAAGCTTTTATTTTGTTATTTAATCAGTCAGTTTCATTTGTATGGGATTTCTTTGGAGAAGTTGAAAGTTTACAGGAAAAATTATGCATTAAATACAAAGTTCCCATATACCACATTATTATTAACACTTTTCAATAATGTGGTACATTTGTTATAATTAATTAAAGAATATTTTATATCTACTTTAACTATAGCTCATGGTTTACATAGGATTCAGTGTTTGTGTTACGCAGTCTTATTTTTTAAAACATTTTTATTCTAGAAACAAATCTAGATCTAAAATTTCCTGCTTTAACTATGTACAAATATACAACTCATTGGAGTTATTTACATTCACAATGTTTTGCTGGCATCACCATCATCTATTACCAAATTTTTTCCACCGCTCCAAACAAAAATTCTGTAACAATTAACTCCCCAATCATTATCCATACCCTAGCCTATGTAACCTTCCTTCTAGTTCTGACTTTATGAATTAACTAATTCCAATTATTCCATATAAGTGAGATCATAAATTTTTTTGTCTTTTTTATTCTGGCTTATTTTATTCAATAAAAAGTCAACCATGTATCAGAACTTCATTGCTTTTTACATGTGAATAAGATTCCAATGTATGTATATACCAATTTTGTTTATCCAATCACTGTCTGATGGGCACTTGCTTCTATCTTTTGTCTATTGTGAATAATGCTACTATGAACATGAGTATGCAAATAACTGATTGAGTCCCTGCTTTCAATTCCTTTGGGTATATACTTGGCATTAGGATTGTTGGGACATATGTTAATTCTAAATTTATCTTTCTAAGGAACTGCCAAACTGTTTTCCATAGTGGCTGCACCATTTCACATTCCCATCACCAATGAATGAAAGTTCTTATTTCTCCACATCCTTTTGTACCCTTGTTATTTTCCTCTTATTTTAAAAAATAGTAGTCATTTTAGTGGGTAAGAAATGGTTTCTCTTTGTGGCTTTTATTTATATGCTCCTGATAGCTAACAATGTTGAGATATTTTCATGTGCTTTCTGGCAATTTGTATATCTTTGGAGAAATGTCTATTCAAGTCTTTCCCCATTTTTTATTGGTTTATTTGGCTTTTTGTTGAGTTGTTTGATTTCTTTATATATTCTGAATAGTAAACCCTTATTGGATATGTGGTTCCAAATATTTTCTCCTATTCTGAAGGTTGTTGTTTACTTTCATGAGGAGGTTACTTTGATGCACAAAACTTTTTAATTTTGATGAAGTCTAATTTATCTAGTTTTTATATTATGTCTCATACTTTGTGAGTAAAGTACTAGCACCAACATACAGACAAACTAGTCTGTGCATAGGGGTTACCCAGTTTCTTCTAGAAAAGACCCAGAGACTCACAGCCAGAGGCTGGCTCCACATCACTCTGAGGGAGTGGAGAGGGAGGGGTCAACAAGGGTACCACAAGAACATTCTACTGTTTTTTAGGCTTCATTTTGTTTTTTTATTCTTCAAAAAAATTTTTTTCTAATTACTAAAGAGACTTTAGATTACACAAAAATTACATAAAAAAATATAGGGAAAAATATGTAGGGGATTCCCATATTCCCCACCTCCTTCCCTGCATGACACTGTAATGACAGATATAGGCCATTATACATTTTGTCATAAACTATAAAATTGATCAGGGCAGAGTGTAAACTATAATGTAAACTATAGTCCATGGTTAGTAGCAATGCTTTAATATGTGTTCATCAATTTTAACAAATGAACCACACTAATGAAAGATGTTGTTAATGTGGGAAAGTATGGGAGAGGGAGCCTTCATCTTCTTGTTTCAGCACTCACCCAGTTTATGCAACTGTTTAAATGATTTCTGGAGTTTTGAGGTAGATGACTCTGACAGTTTTTATGACTTCTTCAAAGATTGTATAAGAAAATGGCACCCTGAGCATGTTCGCTGCCATCTTGGTCTACTGGACTCTGCAGTTATTTAGTTTTTAAAAAGGAAAATTAAATATGCAAGTGTAGGTGCATAATTCATTTCAACTTGGACCCAACAGTACAAAGGAAAGAAAAAAAAGAATACATTTTAAAATAAATTCTAGGGCTGGGAGAACGAAGAAACTGATAAACCAAAACATATAGTTGCTTTGTTATTTTCATTTTCCTTCACAAAGTTTGAAGAATTAAGTTTGGGCAGAGGGTTTCTTCTTTGAATACTGAGTCTAAAACTGTAATTAAAAGATTAATTCAGTTTATAAGTGATGACAATTTACCTCATTTTGATTTCTAGGAAGTGATCTTCCCCCTTAATAATCAATCTTATTTATCTTATTTCCAAAAAGAAACCAGTGTTTCTTTCAAAAAAAAAAAATTAGTCTGATAAACATTCATGAAACTGTGGCACTTTGAGTTAGTTTGATTTATGTGACAATTCCTTTGTTATGACCCATCCTGATAAAATATATTTTTTAAAAAATGATATTACCAAAGAGACTAGTAATGGAAATGTATTTGAATGATATGGTATTTGGGGCTTTAACATTAAAGAATAGCTGCAATGGCCTTTCTGGCTTATTTGGGGACTAACTCCAATATTGTGGAGGATTGAACAATCATGGCTTCATAGGGCACAATAAAGGAATTGGTACACAGTGTTTACGTCTCAACTAAGTAATGGTGAGCTAGTTTTGGATAGCTAAGTTTGAAGTATCATTGGGGCATCAAGGAAAAAATAATCTGTAAGAGATAAGATATTTGAGGCGAAAAAGAAATTATACATCCCATAAAACTTTTAGATAAAAGTTGACACCATTTTAGAAAGAATGTGGAATTCTTCAGGCTTGCCCTGGACATCTAATTAAACGATGATGATGGACAAGTCCCATTTCCAAAAACAAGGGTCTCTACAGTTGCAAGCAAAATGTTTCCTTCCATTTGCCCCATAATATCTAAGTCCAGTCACAGCCTAAAACAATCAAAGTGGATGGCTTTGTACAAGTAGATAAATATAGATTAGACGTAGACAAGAGTAACCAACACTTATACAGTGCTTATTAGGAAAGATGATAGATAGAGATTGAGATAGGTAGGTAGGTAGGTAGATAGATAGGTAGGTAGGTAGGTAGATAGATCGATCGATCGATCGATCGATCGATCGATCGATAGATAGATAGATCGATAGATAGATAGATGATAGATAGACAGATAGTAGATTATAGACAGGTAGATAGATGATAGACATATAGAAATGGAAATAGAGACATAAGTATACAAAATTTTTTTCAAAAAACATATAAATATTTTTATATTTAAATGAGGAGACTGTTACACAAAGATGTTAAGTGACTTGGTTAAATACATGAGTGTTGGAGACTTAAACTCAGCGCTCTCCCCAGATTCTGCAATCTTACCTCTAAACTATACAGTAGAGAGATTCAAAAGCCAGGTAGAGAAAAGTGTGTGAGAGGAGAGAGAGAGATGTCTTCATATAAACAGATAGATGATCAGGCTCTATATAGAGGATTTCATTATACCTAAGCTATCCCAGATCTATTCTTTCTTCATTGTCAAATGCTAAGACAGTGTGTATACAGAATTAGTCCATCATTAGTTATGGAGATTATCACACCAACACAGTTTCAGAATGATGACATATAGTGATTGAAAATTAAAAGATGTACTTATCTCTAAATCTTGTCCTTTTAATTCCAGCCACAAATAAGGTGAACATCATGGAAGGAAAAAACATGAGTTACTCAAGTACCTTTGTCTTGTTGGGCTTCTCAGAGCATTCTGTGAATGGAGATGCCTATCTTTGGTGTGGTGCTGATTTCCTACATTTTTTACCCTGGTGGGGAATAGCTCAATCATCCTTTTCTCCCTGGCTGATCCCAGACTCCAGAAATCCATGTACTTCTTCCTGGGCAACCTCTCTTTTCTGGACCTCTGTGCCACTACCACCATTGTGCCCCAGCTACTGGCCAACCTCTGGGGACCAAAGAAGACCATTGCCTCCTGGGGCTGCATCACTCAGGCCTACCTCTTCCAATGAACAGCATGCACCGAATGTGCCTTGCTGGCAGTGATGGCCTTCGATCATTAAGTGGCCATCTGCCGGCCACTTGAGTACATTCTCATTATGTGTCCCTGGTTTTGTGTTCAGCTGGCATCTGCAGCCTGGTCTAGGGGCCTGGCCAATTCAGGTCTTCAAGCCACCCTTACCGTCAAACTTCACCACTCCAGTCACCACAACCTGGACCACTTCTGCAAGGTGCCTGTTCTGATCAAGCTGGCCTGTGGAGACATCACTGCTAATGATCTGTACCTGGACATGGGAGACATCCCTTTTATACTGGTGGCTCCCCTGTTTGTGTTGGTCTCTTATGTCTTCATTGCCAGGGCTGTGCTGAAATTACCTTCAGCTGAAGGAAGGTCTAAGGCCCTCAGTACCTGCAGTTCCCACTTGGCAGTCATCATAATGTACTTTGGGCCAGCCATTTACATGCATCTCCAGCCTCCTGCCAATAGCATGCAGGCCAAATTCATGTCCTTCTGCTATTGTATTATCACACCACTGCTGAAACCATACCTTAAGAAACAAGGAAGTGAAGAGCGTGTTGAAGAGGATCCTACAATCTCAGGAATGGGTGAAATCCTAAAATGTGTAAAAGTCATAAAAAACCATATTATCTCTGCACACTAGGAGCAAGTACTGGAGCCTCTAAGATTCCAAATGAATGTCTGAGAGCTCCAAGGAATGATTTCCCATCTCTCAATATTGACCATCTTTTTATTCAGAGTAATGTGTCCTTCTAAAAAGTACTATTTTTTGAACTATCAAAGAGTCATTGTGCCCACTCTTGACCCTGTCCAAATCTTTTCTGCAGACAGAACAAGCAGCTATGTTCACACTATGTCGGAGGGTGAATGGCACTATCATTTCAAATTCCCTCCTGCAAAAGCTCTCCTTTACTAGATGCAAATAAATTTGCTAAAAACTTCTTGTAAAATCTTCACAAGATTTTAAAACAAGATTTGCCTTAGATTCATCACAGTTACTATGCAAAACTTTTTCACTCTCCTCTTTCTGTCTCACAAGCTGTCTCCTTCATTAAACACCCTGTCACCCTAAAGTGTATCTTATTCTTACTTCATCAACGCCCTGCTCATCTCTCTTTGACCATCTATTCAAAGTAATAATTTTGCCCTTAGAATAACAAATTCACTTCACTTCCCTCAATTAATTTATGAAAAAATACAATATGATGCAATATATGTTTATATTTCTTACATATGTATGAGACATTATCTGTATTTGGTTTCTCCATTTCACTACAAACATTTAAAGATTAGGGGAATACTTCTTCCTTTATATATGGATGTGGCAGACTGAATTACAGATCCCAGACAAAGCAGGTTCTTAAACTTAATCCCTTCCTGTCCGTGTGACACCATTACAAATAATATATTGTTAAGATATTTTTAGTTACAGTCTGACCTACTAAATCAGCATGAGTCATTTTTTTCTTTTATTTTTACTTTATTTTTAAAGAAGTTTTAAAATAAATAAAATAATGGCAAAAATATAGGGGAGGGAGCAGATGTGGCTCCAGCAGTTGAGTGCCCACCTACCACATGGAAGGTACCAGTTTGGGTTCCTGGTGCCTCCTAAAGAAGACAAGCAAACAATGAGCAGATAACAAGCAGACACAAGCAAAAACAATGAGCAGACAATGAGCAAAAACAAGCATACAGGTGAGTGGGCCATCTTGGGGGTGGGGATATAGGGGATTCCCATATACCCTACCCCATCCCCCTCTCACATTTTCCTCTATTAATAACATCTTACATTAGTTTGGTACATTTGTTAATATTGATAAACAAACATTGAAGCATTGTTACTAACCAAGGTCTAGAGTTTATATTATGGTTTACCCTTTGCACTGTACAATTTTATAGGTTTTAACAAAATGTATAATGGCCTGTATCCGTCACTGCAATATCATGCAGAACAATTCCAATATCCTAAAATGCCTATGTTACACCTATTCTTCCCTTCTTCTCCTCTCAGTATCTCTGGTGACCACTGTCTTTATATCAATGTTACAAGTTCTCCCATTACAACAATAATAATGTCTACTTTGTCCATGTTTGCATTCCCCCTTATGTTTGTTCATTCCTAAGTTTTGAGGATTTAGGGATGGTGATGCCTACTCTGTTTTAGACTGAGAAGGAGCTTAGATCTTATGTGGCATATGTATAGAACTATTTTCTTTGCATTTGTAGATACTGTTTTTTGGGATGGGAATTGTCCATCATCTTCCTTTTGTTAGTTGCCCTGGATGAATCTGATGAATTGGAGAGCAGGTGTTGTATGCAACTCTACTGAGATTCAGGGCTCAACCAGCATATGAACAGCTGGAAAATTTTATTCTCTGGGACATACATTTAATTGGTATACTACTAATTATAGGTTTCAATAAAAGGGGTAGAAGAATCATGAGTAGGAAAATTATAAATGAATCTAACTTTATTACATTTGGTAGTTAGTTATCATATATTCCAAGGTAAGGCCACTGATGGGGTGCTGATTTCATGGGGTTATGTGCCCTGCCTAGAATGTCCAGATAACTCTAGAGCCCGTGGGATGACCCCTATTTGACTCTGTGTTTACTGTGGCAGTTAGTGAGATCCTCCTGTGATGTTCATTAAGCCTAACCTCTGGAATGTTCTTCCAACATACTTTGAAATCTCTTAGCCAAAAAAAAAAAAAAAAAAAAAAAATCCTTCATATAAGAGAGTCAGTGTAGCTCAGTGGTTGAGCACCTGCTTCATATTTGTCAAGTCCTGGATTCAATCCCCTGTACCTCCTAAAAGAAAACAAACCCACTATTTTGCATTTAATTTTTCCCCCTCTGGTCAAGTTTTTCTTCCAAATGCATCTCTGGTTGGCATTTGGTAATAATCCCTCAGTGCCAGGGAGGCTTAATCTTGGGATTCATGTCCCATGCCAGGGAGAAGGTAGTGAATCTATATGCTGAGTTTGGATTAGAGAGAGGCTACCTTTGAGAAACACAAGGAGTTTTTAGGAGGTAACTCTTTGGCAATAGATATTATTAGGTTAAGTTTCAAATTTATGAGGTTAAAGTTCATATGTATAAGCATTAATATTGAAGGCTTAACATATTGGTTTGTTTTCTTTTATTTGGCACTGCATATGTACTCTAGAGATCCTATTAGAGAAATAGCAGGATTTCACACGATGGGGATTTAATATTTTCTTGTTTATTGAGTGGGTCTCCACCCACTGATATAACACTGTATGACAAGATGAACACATTCATATTCCATAGAGTCATGCCCCAGATTCACTCCACCCCACATATCCTTGGCAAGTGTCCTAATCTTATTATTGGAGTTTTTTTTTTTTGAAGAGAAAGCCACAGGGAGGAAACAGAAGCTGGAAGTCAACAGGAACCCAGAAAAGAAAGGAAAGGAAAACCATCATGTGACAGGAAAGCCAAGAAACCCAAGGAGTGCTAAAAAACAGTATCCTACTCACCCCATGATGAAGCAAGCCTTTTATCCTCTGAAAGCGTGAACCAATAAATTCTTGTTGCTAACCCAACCCATTATTTGGTATTTGTGATAGCAACTGGGAAACTAAGACATCTGACCAATAAATATTAGGCTTTAAATAACTCAGACACATCTAGCAAAAAGCAGAGGTTGAACAGAGTTTTGGCTAAGGGTTAATTAAGTACAAAGATGATGTCAACATTTTCTAGGAATCATGAAGCACATGATGTCTCTTTTGAATTTATCTTAGAAACCTTTCAAAACCATAGGATAATATTTATTTTATTTTATATTCACACTTTCTTTCAAATTCAAAAAATATATATAATAAGTGATACCTAATTTTTGAACTGTTGTAACAAAGAAAGAGTTGAAGACTTTATTTACTAAAAGACTTGAACCAACCTTTCATACTGCCAATTATTTGATTCCCAGTAAAATTATATAAAAGCAGATATTACCAAAACTATCATCATCCCTCTTCTTTTGAGATAACTTCCTTTTTTCATCTATCTGGATAGAAATTGTCCCTCCAGCTCAACATTTTAGAGATGGAAATAAATGTTTTACTCATAATGAGACATCTTCAAAGAGGTGGTAGATAAAAAGCTTGCCCTAACCTTTCTAGGGGGAGATGACTTTCCAGGATGATATCCAATCAGAACTCTGTTAGCTACTTTGAATTAGGTTCAATGGGTAAGATAAATGGCTCAAAACTCCCCCACTGTCATGAAAAATACCAACTTATCTATGTAAGAAACTCTGTGAACCCCAAGCAGGGCAAATATAAATAGAATCACATCTAAGCACATCATAGTCATATTCTTGAAAACCAAAAATGAAGAGAAAATAGTGAAAGCAGCCAGTGAAGAAAAGAAATATTATCCTCTAATATAGCAATCAGGCACTTTTTTCCCCCAGTAATTATGAAGACATGTATGTTTCATTTGTTATATATTTGAAAGTTATTTTTCTGTAGGGAAAGAGTGTAGAAAAATCTTGGTAGAAGTTACTTTGTTGTCACCACTTATTAACTTTAAATTTCCTCCCAAGAGAGGTAAAAAGCACTGAAGTTAAGTGTTATGGAGATTCAGGATCCATAAAAGTAAATTGAACAATAGTCCTCCAGAAAAAATTGTAGGGAGATCATTGACAGAAATAGAGATTCACTTCTAAGACAGTAATTTTTAGAACTAGTCAGTACTGACTTACAAAGTGAGATATCTAAGAGAAAAGGCAGATGGCTGCTCAGACCATGGCAGAAGCTTGTTAGGAATCCAGTTCCATCTTGAGTAGAATGTACTTCAATCTCCATTTTCAACTCGTGATCCAAGAAACTCATATATTCAGGGCCTGTGCAACACTTTTTAAAAATTCACGGGGGCCTGATATCTAGATAGAAAAGAAGTAACCAAGAAATATGATAGTAGGTAGAGTGTAATCCTTATGTCAGCAAGCTAATGCTTTCTCTGCCCTAGGAAAGTCTCCCTGAAATGACAAATTGCCTCAACCCACATGGAATCAAAAGCAAAAAACAACAGTGTATTGATGGGTAGAGAATGTCACCAACTGTGAGTTTTATTCACTCATCTGCATCCGTCTCTGCTAGGATAATATTTCTGTTTTATGATCAGAGTTTAAGAATCCCTTTCCTCTGGATGAAACAGTTCTGCCCTTTGACACTTTGGATTCATTCTTTTGGCTTCTATTCTGCTCTAAAGCCCCTGATTCATTTTTATCTTTCCATATATACATTGTATGTATAGAATTCCACAGGTCATTTTGCTTGAGCTTTATAATAGAAACCTATTGACATGTCATAGTTAGGGAAGCTTATATCTGAACATGACATTTTAGTCATTGAATGACTTTTCAAGACTGATTCTCACTTTATCTGCAAATTCTTGGGGTAAATTACCATGTACTCCTATACATTGACATAGACAACTTGCTCCATCATAGCTGGAACATGGGTTAGGTAAATTCTGAGATTTAAGAGATGCTTGGAAAGGCTTTCACCCCACAGTAGCATTATGACACTGGGATAAGAAAATATGCTGCTGTCATTCAGGATAATAGCAAATTTAAAGAGGTAATATATGAACTCTTATTAAAAAATAATATGAACAGAACAGTAATCAGAGGATGCTGTGATATCCTGAGAAATCATAGGACACCTGTATGGCATGTGGATCACTAAGGTTTTGGGTGACCAAGAGATATTAAGTTGGCCTGAAATGATCTGTATCTGGATGCAATGAAAGGTGTGTATGAAATTGGTTTAGCTGATGTTGTAAAAGTTTTACAGAAATACCTGGCCTATGGAAAATTATAGTCTCATACACCACAAATTTTTCCTTCCTAGATATCCCCATACTAAAACTAAAAGTCAGAGTCTCCACAGCAAATTTCACTGTTGATTTTTATCATTTCTATCACCACTGACCTCAGTACACAGTCTTGTAAAATTACCCATAAAGGCAACGGTTTTCCAAAGGTATTGCTGAAATGGAAGCTGAAAGAAGTACTCTAGAACCTCCTATTCCAGATATTGTGGACCCTGAAAGCAGTTATGTACAAATGACACTTGTACTTGGACAAAGCCATTGGGAGTGAAGATAGGAATCCTCTCCAAGAAAGCGTGGTTTGGGGACAAAAAATTCAGTGAGCTTATCAGCTCTTTCATTCAAGACCCTACAATCTAATTGTGCCAAGGTTGGAGTAGACAGAAAGGTACTCTGTAAGGCAGATGCTTCTACCTACTCACACTGAGATTCTTTCAAGTAGTCTGAAGAGTTAAGAGGGATCTGAAGCTCTTTGGTTGCAGTAGTTTTCTGGATGAGGAAGGAAGTGGGGAGAGTATTCCAAGAGAATAAAGAGCATGTGAAACACATAAAATTAAAGAGAAAAAAAATTAAAACTGGCCTGTCTTAAAAGTCATAAGAATTTTATTCCATGAAAACATCAGGTATCTTAGAGAAAATAGGAGGAGATGAGACTTTCAAAGCAGGTTGGGGACAGGGATGGAAGGTCTTTTTTTTTTCAATATAAGAAAACAGCAATACAGGTAAATGTGGATTCAATAATTTTTTTTATTTGGCTCAACTATGGGCTAAGTGCAGAGGTGATACAGGAAATGAAAGCCTAGCTATTTCTCTCCAACAAGACATTATGACTTCATGGGAGTAAATGATAAGGAGCAAGTATAATAGGACACTGATTTTCAAACAATCTTGCTCATACATCCACTGAAAGAATTTGGAAAACTAAATAGTTGCTTGCACATTTTTTAATTGGCTTCATCTAATTTCTTTGTAAGTGTAAGCAGTTATAAATAGGTATGTCATGGTGTATTATTTCCAGTGTATTTGATTTAAATATATTTTATTACACTTTAAAGCTGCATATTAAGTTCATTCAAGTTTTTGAAAATTTCCATCCAACTCCATGAGCCAATCTGGTCCTCAATTTCAAATCATCCAGGCTAATCAGATTTACTTTTCATTTGAAAATTTTGCTATTTTTTTTAATTTAAAAAAGTGTGTTAAATATGCATCTTTGTGGTCTACTTTTCTAGTTTGGGTTCTAATCCTAAAATAGAAATTGATAGGCAGATGAGAAATAAAGAAAAGCTTAACTTATGTACATTTATAGACATAGATGGATGAAAGAGAAGGTGTTCTAGGTTGTTAAGTTGCTCAGATATCATAAAACGTTTGGCTTTTAACAGTGGGAATTTATTCATTTACAAGCTTACAGTTTCGAGGTGAGATAAATGTCCAAATCAAGGCATCATCAGGGATGCTTTCTCCCCAAAGACTGGCTATGGGTAATCCTGGACTCCTCTGTCCAAGGCACATGGTGGCATCTTCTGATCTCTCCGTTCTCTTCCAGGTTTTGTTGCTCTCGGTTTCTTGTTGCCATGGCTTTCTCCCTTTCTCTCTGAATTCCATTTTCTTATAAAGGACTCCAGTAAGAATGAGGTAAGTCACATCTTAAGATCCTACTAACCAAAAGATCCTACTTATAATAGGTCCACATCAACAAGAATGGATTAATTTTAAGAACATATTTTCTGGTGTCCATACAACTTCAAACCATCACAGAAGGCATTGAGCAGTGGCATGAGGTTCTCAGATGGGCAAAATCAGGTGATGCTGCCTTCAATATTTCTTATCCAAGTTCTCTTGACTCTTTCAGAGTTGTCCACTATAGTCAATATATATATTTCAATTATCCCTTTGTTTGGTGTGGATTCTGCCCATAGAGCAGCACTTCTTAGGAATAGTTAAATTCTCTGAAAAGAATACATTGCATGAGGAGGAAGGATGATTGTATAAAGGGGGATGGGCTATGAGAGCAGGCCGTCTGCTTCTGGATTCTTAGACAGAACTATCTGAGCAAAGGCAGCAAAGGAAACTTGAAATATATCATCTGTAGCATCTCACAAAAATGACTTTTAAATTTATATTTAATACCTTTCATGCAGCCTTCAGGAATTTCAGGAATTATTTTACTTTAGAAGGAAAGATGAAATAAAAGAACATTAGCTGCCAGATTCCTGCTCCTAGAAATTGTGTAATCAACATTATCTGGAAGAAAACCTGGTCATTCATGAGCACGTCTTCAATGTGCTATGCCCTGAAAACTGTCCCCAGAGCAGAACGAGGGAGAACAAGAGGCTTCAGATTTCCCATTAAGGGAACTCAATGGACAGACTTGGAGAATTGAAAGCATAGTCTAACCAGAGAGCCTTATGTAAAACCAACATGCAAGAAATAACATCAGAAATGTTTATTGGTAGTTCATTTCATTTTAGGATCACTGCTCTTTGAAGGAAATACAGCAGGACTTTTAAAATTTTATTTATTTATTTATTTATCTATCTATCTATTTATTTATTTATTTATTATAGTCAACATTGTCAGTGAATATATACATATTATATATTCCACAAATGTATTTCATATATGTTCATATACACACACTCATATATTCATATATATTATTAGTGGGAATAGCAGCATGATGACCATATTCCCAAAGCAACAGTAAGATTTTATTACTGATTATAGTTTGGGGAGAAACAAGGGGAGTCCAGCCACTGTAGAAAATTATTGAGATCTTGACCAGCCCATGTGAAGGATTTTCCATGGGTTCAGTGATTTAAAAATAAAGCTTCACAGAGGTCTATATAACATTACCCATTTTTTGACACACTCACAAAAATATGCCTCTATAAATATATTATATTGTGATTATATATAATATACATTATATTACTTATATTTCTATAATATACCATGTAATTTATATATTTTATATATACAATGTTTTATAAAAAGATTATATATATATAGTGTCATAAATTATGTAATTATATATTATAACCAATTATTTGTGATATAATTGAATAAGTTAATGTAGATATATCCATTATTTCTGTATTTGTATATTTACATACATGTTTGTGAGTGTGGAGATTTGTACTGAAGAACACACCAGCTCACCAAGTTGTAGAGGCATGGCGGTCAGCGCATTTGGGAGAGACACAAGGTGAGCCATGCGGGAAGAAGATGAATCTGGAAATCTGGAGAGATCCTAATTTTGCTGCAAGTTTTTCTTCCTCTCCGTTTAGTACTTGGACAGTTCCTAGATATTGGTTTGCTGCCTCTCCTATCTCTGCAAGTCCCCAGTTTATAAACATCCTAGAACAGAGAATGCAGAATAATGAAGCTCTTATTTAAAGTCCTTCTCACCCCTTTGTGGACTAGAAATTTTTCATTTTAATTTAAATTGATTCTAAGCAGGAAAATTGACAAACAGCATGGTCTGGTTTTAAGGTACCCTGAAGCTACTAAGATATTATCTGTATTTTCCATCTCCTGGACTTACATAAAGCATTTGATAGTCTCTCTATACAGCTTGTTAAATCTGGACTGTTAGATTTATCAAATAATTATAGAGAATATCTGGAAATAAATGTAAATTAATTAGCCTGTAATAATCTTTAAAAGTTACAAACTATCAGCAAACATAAAAACATATTGCTGATTATAACTCAGAGTCATACACTTGAATTCACTTTTTAAATTACTTTTTATTTATTTTATATAATAAATTTTATTTTTTAAAAGATACTTAGATTACATAAATGTTACACAAAAATTGTAGGGATTCCGATATGCCCCTCCTCCCACTCCTCCCACAACCTCCCACACAAACACCTCCTACATGTGTGGCCCACCACCCTCAATGGACTTACACATCCTGGAGCCTTGCCACCAACCATAGACCACAGTTCACATCATAGACCACACTCTGTCCCACACAGTTCTGAGTGGTGTGCGCTGATTTAAAATGGCCTACATCCATTGCCACAACGGTGCTCAGGACAACCTCCAAATCCCAAAGAAGGCCCTGTATTACAACTGCTTTTTCCTCTCTGTGCCCCTAAAGCATCCAGTGGCCACTGGCTCCACCTCATTGTTATAATTTCTTCCATTGCTAGAATCACAATATGTCTATAACAGAATACCAATAAGTCCACTCTAGCCCATATTTCTTCCCCCAATCCAGATGGGACTAGGATGGTGATGTCCACTCCACCTCCAACTGAGAGAGGGCTTATATCCCATGGGTAAGATGGATGAGATTGCCCTGCCTGCAGCTACAGACTCCCTCTGTTTCATGGGATGGCCACTGTCCATCATCATCTCCCCACCAGGAGTCCAGAATGAGTCCATTGAACTGTAGAGTAGGAGCTGCAGCTCTACCGAGGTTTACACTCCAGCTGGCACATGGATAGCTGAAAGACTCTGGTCTCTGGAAGTACACCTACAAACTCCAGCACCACATATAGGTATGAGTAGAAGGGCTGGATGTACCATGTGCAGGGAGGACTTATTTGAGTCCAATTCTGTCACTCTCAGGAGCACAGATTCCAAAATAGAGCCCACTGATAAGGCATCAGTCACTGGGGCTATCCCCCCTTATATAGGACCTGGGTGTCTCCAGAGCTCTCAAGAGCCCCTCTGTGTGGAGTGATAGGCACTTAGATGTTCTATGAGCTCCTACTGAGGTGTGCGTAAGATTTACCTCTGGGATGACCTCCTGACTCTCTTTAAAGTCTCTTAGCCACTTGAACTCATTTGTCTTTACCTTTTCCCCCTTTTATTCAAAGTCTTTTTCCAGTTGTGTTGCCAGTTGGCACTTGGTATTTATCCCTTGTTGCCAGGGAGGCTCATCCCTGGGAGTCATGTACCACATTGGGGGGAAGGTAATGCAATCATATGCTGAGTTTGGCTTAGAGAGAGGCCACATTTGAGCAACAAGGAGGCTCTCAGGTGGCAACCCTTAGGCACCCCACAACTGCAGGCTAAGTCTCAGTTACAAGAGCAAAGACTCACAAGGGTAGTCATCAATAAAAAAAAAAAAAAAACATCAGTGGGTCATCCTATTTTGACAGGCACTGTCCCTACACTCAGGGGACTATTGCTGCTCCCTTGGAGATTGTGGCAGAGCTCTCCAGGCTAGGAATTCAGATTCCCTCATTTATTGTGTGATATTCCACCCATCATGACCATGCCCCATCTTTTGATCTTTAGGACGATTTTGTATATCTTCATGTATATTCGGATGAACTAATTCCCATGAATCCCCACTCCCAGACACCCCCCACCAATAATCCCCTGCAGTACCCATTGTAACCCTTCTGTGATCTAAATCCTCCATGAACATGTATTACATAAAATAATCAAATACATTTACTAGGAAAAAGAAACAACTATGATAAGGTTACATGCAAGAGACAAACATAAGGAAACTCAGGGGAAAAAAAAAAAGAGAAGTAAAAAAAAAAAACAAGAAAAAAAAACACAACCAAATAATCAAACAAACAAAAACAAAACAAAACAAAATATAATCAGTGGATTGAGACATTCAAAAAAATGGGCAAAAAAGCAAAGGAAATGCCTTTAAAAAATAATATATATATTCTTTTTTTTTCCTTTCTCTTTTCATTTTTTTCCTTCCTTTTATCACTGTATTATCGGATGTCCAGTGTGCCGTGACATCTTCCCCGTCTCAATCCCCATTGTCTCCCAATTTTTCATTTAATTTTCAAAGAAATTTTAGATCACAGCAAAGTCACACACAGAGTACCAGAGACTCCCAGATACCAAATCACCCCCTCGTCCCCACCCCTATTAACCCTCACCCCCTTTTTTTTTGGATGTTAGCATTGTTATAACTGTTATACAGAAAGCAAAATATAGCAAATAAACATTGTCAATGATTTACAGTATAGTTTACAATTTAGATGATACAGTTTAATAATTTTGATGATATTTACCATGTCCTGTGTCCATTACTGTAAGGTAATGAAAAACCTTCCCCATGACCACCAAACACCCCATTAGATCTTGACTGTTCCCTTCCCCACAGCCACCCAGAGCCCAGGATACCACCCTATCCTGACCCATGGAATGACAAGATTCACAGTTACATGCCCTGGGAATTTGAACCTGCCCTTCCTAATCCACCCAACTGCCAGAGCTGCACCACCAAACCCAGGAACACCACCACTCATCTGCCCCATCCCCCAACACGCAACCACACTCTATCCATTTACCATAGATTATGGCCATATGGGTGATGGCTCAAAGACTGCTCTTCTCTTACTCTCCCTTGTTAACCTATCTTTCAGACAATGGTTCTCAGAGACTGCTCACTTTCCTCAGTTCAGATCAGTGAGGTCATATACTGTTCATCCTTCAGTGCCTGGCTTGCTTCACTCAACATAAGGTCTTCAAGATTCATCCACGTTATTCCATGTGTTAGCACTTTGTTCCTTCTTACAGCTGACTAATATTCCATTGTATGTATGTACCACATTTTGCTTATCCATTCGCCTGTTGATGGGAACCATGGCTGATTCCAACTTTTGGCAATAGTAAACAATGCCACTATGAACATTGGTGTGCATGTATCTGTTTGTGTCTTTGCTTTCAGTCCTTCTGGGTATATACCCAGCAGTGGAATTGCTGGATCATACGGAAGATCTATTGTTAGTTTTTTGAGAAACCGCCAAACTGTCCTCCACAGTGGCTGGACCATACCGCAGTCCAACCAGCAGTGGATGAGGATTCCTATTCCTCCGCATCCTCTCCAACATTTAGTGTCTCCTGTTTTATTAATAGCTGCCATTCTGATGGGTGTAAGATGGTATCTCATTGTAGTTTTGATTTGAATTTCCCTGATAGCAAGCGATGTTGAGCATTTTTTCATGTGCTTTTCAGCCATTTGTATTTCTTCCTTGGAGAAGTGTCTTTTCAGGTCACTTGCCCATTTTTTAAATGGGTTGTTTGTTCTTTTATTTTCAAGGTGTAGGATTTCTTTATATATGCAGGATATTAGGCTCCTATAAGATATAAGGTTGCCTAATATTTTCTCCCATTGGGTAGGATGCCTTTTTATTTTTTTAATAACATCCTTTGAGGTGCAGAAGTTTTTTATTTTTATGAGGTCCCATTTATCTATTTTTTCTCTTGCTGTTCGTGTTTTGGCTGTGAAGTTCATGAAATCATTTCCTATTACAAGGTCCTGTAGATGCTTCCCTATATTATCTTCCAAGGCCTTTATGGTTTTGGCTCTTATATTTAGATCTTTGATCCATCTTGAGTGGATTTTTGTATAAGGTGTGAGATGTTATTCTTCTCTCATTCTTTTGGATATGGATATCCAGTTCTCCAAGCACCACTTGTTAAAGAGGCCATTCTCTCCCAACTGAGTGGGCTTTGTGGCCTTGTCAAATATCAAATGACTGTATATGTGAGGATCTATATCAGAACTCTCAATTCGGTTCCATTGGTCAGTAGGTCTATCCTTGTGCCAATACCATGCAGTTTTGTTCACTGTAGCTTTGTAGTATGTTTTAAAGTCAGGTAGTGTGATACCTCCAACTTCATTTTTCTTTTTCAATATGCCTTTGGCAATTCGGGACCTCTTGCCTCTCCAAATATATTTTGTGGTTAGTTTTTCCAGTTCCTTAAAAAATACAGTGTTGACTTTTGTTGGGATTGCATTAAATCTGTAGATTAGTTTGGGTAGGATAGACATTTTGATGAAGTTTAGCCTTCCTATCCATGAACAGGGAATATTTTTCCATTTATTTAAGTCTTTGATTTCCTTTAACAGTGTTGTGTAGTTTTCTGTATATAAGTCCTTTACATCTTTAGTTAAATTTATTCCTATATATTTGATTCTTTTAGTTACCATTGTAAATGGTATTTTTTTCCTGATTTCCTCCTCAGTTTGCTCGTTATTGGTGTACAGAAATGCTACTGATTTTTGAGCATTGATCTTATAGCCTGCAAACTTACTGAACTCCTTTATAATTTCTAGAAGCCTTGTTGTAGATTTCTCAAGGCTTTCTATGTATAGGATCATGTCATCTGCAAATAATGAAATTTTTACTTCTTCTTTTCCAATCTGGTTGTCTTTTATGTCCTTTTCTTGTCTCAGTGCTCGTGCAAGTACTTCTAAGACAATGTTAAATAGGAGTGGTGATAGTGGGCATCCTTGTCTTGTTCCCGATCTCAGAGGGAAGGCTTTTAGGATTTCACCACTGAAAATGATGTTAGCTTTGGATTTTTCATATATACCCTTTATCATTTTCAGAAAGTTTCCATCTATTGCTATCTTTTGTAGTGTTTTTATGAGGAAAGAGTGCTGTATTTTGTCGAATGCTTTTTCTGCATCTATAGAGATGATCATGTGATTTTTTTCTTTCAATCTGTTTATGTGGTGTATTACATTGATTGATTTTCTTATTTTGAACCATCCTTGCCTACCTGGGATGAAACCCACTTGGTCATATTGTATAATCTTTTTGATATGTTGTTGAATGCGATTATCAACTATTTTGTTAAGGATTTTAGCCTCTAGGTTCATTAGAGAAATTGGTCTGTAATTTTCCTTTCTTGTGTTATCTTTATTTGGTTTTGGTATTAGGGTAATGTTGGCATCATAGAATGAGTTAGGCAATATTCCTTCTACTTCTATTTTTTGTAAGAGCTTAAGTAGAATTGGTGTTAGCTTTTTCTGGAATGTTTGGTAGAATTCAACTGTGAAGCCATCTGGTCCTGGACACTTCTTAGTTGGGAGGTTTTTGATGACTGAGTCTATCTCATCACTTGTAATTGGACTGTTGAGTTCATCTATTTCTTCTTTCATCAATATAGGCTGTTTGTGGGTTTCTAGAAATTTGTCCATTTCCTCTAAGTTATCATTCTTGTTGGCATATAATTTTTCAAAGTATCCTCTTATGATACTCTTTATTTCTGTGGGATCAGTAGTGATTTCACTTTGCTCATTCTTTATTTTATTTATTTGCATCTGTTCTCTCTTTTTCTTTGTTAGCCTGGCTAAGGGTTTGTCAATTTTATTGATATTCTCGAAGAGCCAACTTTTGGTTTTGTTTATTGTTTCCAGTGCTTTCTTATTCTCTATTTCATTAAGTTCTGCTCTAATCTTTGTTATTTCCTTCTTTCTACTTCCCTTAGGTTTAGTTTGTTGTTGTTTTTCCAATTCCTCCAAGTGTGTAGTTAGGTCTTCAGTTTTAGCTCTTTCTTCTTTTTTAATATATGAATTTATGGCTATGAACTTCCCTCTCAGGACCGCTTTCGCTGCCTCCCATAGGTTTTGATATGTGGTGTTGTCGTTTTCATTTGTTTCAAGGTAGTTACTGATTTCTTTTGAGATTTCCTCTTTGACCCACTGTTTGTCTAAAAGAGTGTTGTTTAACTTCCATATCCTTGTGCCTAACCTGTTTTCTGGCCCTTAGTGATTTCCAACTTCATTCCATGTGGTCAGAGGAATTACTTTGTATAATGTCAATCTTTCTGAATTCATTGAGTATTGTTCTGTGGCCTAGCATGTGGTCTATTTTGGATTATGTTCCATGTGCACTCGAGAAGAATGTAAATCCCACTGTATTTGGGTGTAGTGTTCTGTATATGTCCATTAAGTCCAGTTCTTCTAATGTATTGTTTAGTGCCTTAGTTTCTTTATTGATTCTCTGTCTAGATGTTCTGTCTAATGATGATAGTGGTGTGTTGAAGTCCTCTGCTATAATTGTAGAGGCATTTATTTCTCCTCTTCCTTTTTCCAGAGTTTGCCGCATGTATTTCGAGGCACCCCAGTTCGGTGCGTAAATGTTTATGATTGTTCTCTCCTCTTGAGAGATTACTCCTTTTATCAATATGTAGTGTCCATCTTTGTCTCTTACAATAGTTTTGCATTTAAAGTCTATTTTGTCTGATATTAGAATAGTTACTCCTGCCCTTTTTTTTTGGCTATTGTTAGCTTCTAAAATAGTTTTCCAGCCATTCACTTTCAGCCTCCTTGAATCCCTGGGCCAAAGGTGGGTTTCTTGTAGACAGCATGTAGATGGATCATATTTTCTTATCCATTCTGCCAATCTGTGTCTTTTGATTGGTGAATTTAATCCATTAACATTCAGTGTTATTACTCGTAATGAATTTCTTACTTCAGCCATTTTTTCTTTGGGTTAATGTATGTCACATGTTGTTTTGTTTCTCTTTTTGTCTTTTCAGTTATTTTTAAACTCTCCTCCAACTCTCTCTCCCTTGTTTTTTCCTTTCAACTTGTAGAGATTCCTTTAGTATTTCTTGAAGTGCTGGTTTCTTCTTGACATACTCTCTTAATTTCTGTTTATCTGTGACTATTTTGAATACTCCATCATTTTTGAATGCCAGGTTTGCTGGATAGAGAATTTGCAGCTGGAAGTTTTTTTCTTTTAGTTTTTTGACTATGTCATACCACTGTCTTCTTGCCTCCATGGTTTCAGCTGAGAAATCAGCACTTAATATTATTGTGCTTCCCTTGTATGTCACGGTTTTCTTTTCTCTTGCTGCCTTGAGTATTTTCTCTTTGTCTTGAGCATTGGACATTTTGACAAATATATGTCTTGGCGTTGGCCTGTTGGGATTTATAGTATTTGGGGTGCGCTGTGCTTCCTGGATCTGCACATCCATCTCTCTCAATAGCATTGGGAAGTTTTCAGCCATTATTTCCTCAACACTCCTTCTGTTCCCCTTCCCTTCTCTTCTCCTTCTGGGATGCCCATAATGCATATGTTTGTGTGTTTTGTATTATTGGTTAATTCCCTGAGTCCATGCTGGATTTTTTTCTATCTTTTTGTCTATCTGTTCTACACTCTCTTTGATTTCAGCTGTATTGTCTTCCATATCACTAATTCTTTCCTCTGCCTGTTGAAATCTGCTGTTATGTGAGTCCAGCATCTTTTTCATTTCTTGGCTTGTGCCATTGTTCACCATCATATCCATTACTTTTTTAGGCATGTTTGCTATTTCTTCAGTATGTTCTCCCAGTGTCTTCTTTATATCCTTAATCTCTTCCTTCACTTCTTTAAGTTTGTCCATAATATTTGTTTGGATAGCTTTGATTAGTTGTTCAATGTTCTGCATGCTTCCTGGTTTTTATTTTGTGCATTGGATGGATCAATGTTTTCCAACTTCTCAGTGTCATTTGTATTTTTCTGTTGCCCTCTGGTCATCATATTGTCTTGATGGGTTTGTTCAGTTGATTAGCTTTTCTCTATGCTTTAGACTTTTATTTAGCTGTTGGTTCTGCGTGTGAGTTAAGTTTTCTCTTGGCAGTTTTTCTTCTTGTTTTTTTTACTTACTTTTTTCTATGTTCCCTTGAAGGCAAAAGGTTAGGCCCAGATGAATAAAAAATGTAAGGAAGGCAGAAGGATAGTAGTAATGTTGATAAAAGTCAGAAGAGGGGCAAAATGAGACTTTATGAGATGAATATTTAACTTGTGTAGGTAGAGTAGAGTACTAGGGAAATAAATGGAGTTCCTACAATGGACTGTGAAAACAAATGAAGGAATATATATATAGTGATTTAGAAGGCTAGAATTATGAGAAGGGAGAGAAATAGTAAAGAAAGGTCTGAGAGGAAAAAGTTAATACTAATTAAAAAAAAGAAGAAAACAAAATAGATGGAATAGAAATTGACACCCTTGAGTTGTGGGCCTACGAAAAAATGTTGTATCTAAGAGCCACAACAGAAAACAGAAGGCAGGAAAATGCAGGAAGTGTAAGTGATAGTTTGTAATAAAAAATCAATTTATACAGTGAGTGGGAAATTATTGAAAAAGAAGCACTGCAAAGAAGCGACAAACCTGCAGCACCTAATTTTTTTAAAAAAAGGAAGAAAAAAGAAAGGGGGGAGGAAAGAGGAAAATCAAGGGACCAGAAAGAAACAGAGAGAAACCAAAGATCCACACAGGCAAGCAGTCAAACAGAGCTAAGGGGGGTCAATGATTTCCCTAGTGTCCACGTGGATCCTTCCTGCCTACTTGTGTTTATCAATCAATTTCCCCACAGGGTTGTATATGCAGGTCCTGAAGCAGCTTTTAGCTATTAAATTAAATTAAAAAGAATTTATTTTTCATTTATTGAAGTGACCTCTAGATCAACCCCCTTATGGAAGGACCCTAGCTGGGCCCGTGGAAATTAGTCAAGCATGTCCCACTTCCTGTACTCCCCAGGGTAGCTGTAGCTCTGATGTTAGTCAGTGCAGAGTGCTAAAGATGGCCGATTCCGCCCCTTCTGGAGCTGAGCAACAGCGTCACTGGGTTGCTAAGTAAATCAGTTTGAGTGCAGATTTGCATCTCTCTCAGCCTGATGCTGCTTCAGGTTGGCTTATCTGCTCCCCAAAGTTATGGGGCGGTGCAGGCAGCCAGATCAATGTCTAAAAATAAAAATACCCTTTCCTGTCCTCCAACAGAACCCTCCCTCTTTTGGGAAGAGTCCCTTCTTCCTGGCCCCACAGCAGCCCCCGTCTTATCCCTGGGTCACTAGGGAAATAAGCTCCGCTCCCCGACCAAAATCCCCGCTCAGGTTCACTGGGTGCTGATTAGCTCATGTGTTCTGTTCATGCAACATCCAAGGGTCGCCAGGCAGCCAGTTCCCCAGAAAATAAAACTTTCTCGCCTGCTCGCGGCTCCAAGTGGCCGTTTTATTTTATTTTATATTTTCTCCCTAACCGCGGGGCTCATCCGTCTGTGCCAACCACCACCAGCAGCCTTAAAACTCACGAATCTCCACCGTTCCGTCCATGCCGTTGATCCGCCCCGATAGATGTGCCAAGCTTCTCACTCCACGAGTGCACAGCACAGAACCCTGGGCAGGACCCCATCCACAATCCGCCTTGCTCTGGGAGCTTGCAGTGTGTGCCCTCCTACACTAACGCCATCTTGGCCCCCCTCTCTAATATCTGCTTTTATACACCATTCTGTTAGTTCATTGAGGAGCCAAAAAATTGTTAAAGCCTTATTGAGGTATAAATTACATACAATAAAATTATCCATATTTAATACACAGTTTGATGATGAATACAAATATGTTAACAGCTATGCAACCACCATCACAGCCAAGACTTAGAATTATTATCACCCAAAGCTTCCTTGAGGGCACGAATAACTTTATTTTCCATTCATCACGGTGCATAACAACATAGTAAGCACTCCTTAAATATTTTCTCATGAAAATGATGAAAGGGATAAGTGAATGAAGGGAAGAAAATATGCACTGCCAATTTTAATATTTTTGTGCAAGAAATGCACTGATATATTTGCATGCATTAGTTCAATTTTTAAAAAAAATGACACAGTGATCAAATATTTTTATTTCTATTTTACAAATAAAGAGACTAAGCCTCAGAAGAATTACATAACTCATTCAAGACCAAGTCATTAAAAATCAAGTACTAGGATTTGAATCCATTTCAGTTGATTGCAATAGTCTGTTTTTCCCACTATCGTGTACTGTCCTCATGTTAAATAAATATTGTCCTAGAGACTTTTTCTTATACTGATTCATGTAAATCTTTCTTTCCTTCTCTCTAATACTAACTACAGCTGAAAGAGCATAAAATTATAGAAATATAGGGAATCTGTATAATTACCTTCAATAAAACTCTCCAGTTGATTCCAAGCAGAACAAGACTTCTTTCTTTTCATTCTGAAACAACTGAAAGTACCAAATATCTTTGACTCCTGGATGCTTCCATTTTCAATCATTAAAGACTATAGTGGCATTTAGTTTTTATAACCATTCATTTGATAATTAAATGCATTCATTTTATTCACTGCTGCTTTAATTATTAATCTATTATACTTATGTCAACACAGACTGCTTCAGATTACCTTCTAACTGTCATCAACAGGATATGCAATCTGTTTGCTACAGTAGTGGAGTTTCATTGGCTTTTAGGATACTCAACCTGCCCTGTTGCATGGCAAGATCCATATCATACGATGACTTGATTGCTCTAATAAAATGGGAATTATTAATATCAACAGCTTTATTAAAGTACATTGTAAAAGAAAGACATTTCAGAAAAACTTGAAAGGTCTGTTAGAATTAGATTTGGCCTCCTAAAGCAGAAATTCCAAATCAGTACTGCAAACAAATGGAAACTTTTCACTCTCATGTCCAAGAATCCAGTGGTCCACACTTCATGGCACCTTTACAATCATCAGGCAACCTGGCATGTGTGGCTTTCATATTCATGGTTACCTCGAGGTCAAATATAACTGCCAGGGCTCCAGCCACCAAATCCACATTCCAGGTACAAAAATGGAAAAGGAAGGGATGGCAAATAATCTTCCAAGTTTTCCCAGGAGACAGAAAATCTCATTATATCACATTAACTTGCCCTGCTTATGAGGGAGGGTAGAAACTGTAACCTATTCACAGGGCACATTTCTATCTGGAGTATGTTAATCACTCACTTAACTTCTGTCACTATGTGTAATCAAACTTCTTTATTTATTTTATGAATAAAACAATGTAGAAGTTAAAGTTGTAAACAATTTTGGAACAGGAAGGTAATAAAAAGTTTGAATATTTTTGTCAGGAAAACAAAAGCTTATGCTTTTGTTTTAAAAAAAGACTATCCTATTTTTGATAACTGAAATGCAAGAATGTATATTTAATTTCTTAAATGTTAGACTGCATTAAGTGAAATTTAAGAATTGGCATTTCTTAAATACATAATTACTTACTTCTATGACAAAATGTTTGGTCCAAAATGAAAACTATATTGAGAAATGGGGTAATAACTAATGAAGTGTCTGTGCAATATAAAGCTCAAGTAGCATAAAATAATAATAATAATAAGAGTGGGAGAAGAGATATTTCACAAGGTCATTATCAGCACAATGACAGTAGGATCCATTGTGAGTTTCAGACTCAGGAGTTTTCATTTAGAACTACATAAGCATCTTGTCAACATAAAACTGAAAGTTCCGTCACGACATTTTCTTTTCCCATTGCAGAGATATCTAACTCTCTAGATATCTGGAAATTATTCCATCTGAATGTCCAAGACAGATATAGCTCTCAGTTATAGAGAGAACTGTAGAGCAATGCTTGGAAGCAGGGAGTTTCCCTACTTCACCACCAGAGCTCTGATCATATCTCTATTTGGGTCAGTTCGCATAGATTTTCATCCTCTCTCCTTCATCTAATGTTCAGATAAAATGCTTTCTAAAACCCAAGGAAGCAAAAATGAAACCCTAACTCATTGTCATGATATGACCACATTTCTTTCTCAGACATTTAGAACTAGAAGCCAAACATGATGAATTCAAAACCAAGAGAGGAAATATATCTGCCCAAAAGTGTTACTGCTTCATGGTGATTTGAGAACTAGTTTTCTTCACATGAATTATACTCCATAAATTAAAATTTCCACCATTTCATGAAAACTCTCTACCAAAAGTTTTTTTTTTTGTCCCTTTCATGTGACAAGTAGAGCAGAATGTGGAGATCACTTATAGAAGACAAAAGCTCAAAGTTCATTACTCTGTGCCAGTTACAGTTCTGAGTTCTTTATTAATTACATCATCACAACAGATTTTCGAGGGCAATACTAGTGTGTCCCTTGATCTGGAGATGACACTAGTGAGGCACAGAGAGGTTAGGTAACTTCCTTAAAGACACATTGACAGTGAGTGAGCTTGGAGTTGAAGCCTGTTAAGTGCCCAATCTCTAACTGAACTACATGGTATATAAGTTAATCCTCTGCTCTGACTTTAGAGCAACACCTTTCACCTCAATGAGTTTTAAAACACACACACACACACACAGTTTTCATTCATCTTTATTGGTCCATTTCCTCAGGTCTTCTGATCTTGGAATTATCTTTAATTATAAGTACTCTAAGCTCACAATTATCAGCTAAGCCCTCAGGCACTAATTAAGCAAAACATCAGGGATGACTTCCTGTTTGAAAATAGAATGAGATGTTACTCTCAGCAGGAGAGAAAGATATGAGTCCTTATAGAATAGAGTGGAGAAGTTTAGGTCACATTTAATTTGGCATTTACTTCTGAAATAAGCAGTGAAAATGACATGGGGGATGGCTTGTCACTTAAAAAGTTTATCCCCAGAAGTGATCTCCACAACATATGCATATAAGTGTGCTCCACCTTATGACAATATAAGCATGTGCCACCATATTAAAGTCTATGTGGGTATTCTAGGGGCCAGCACTAGAGCAGAGGACCAGAGTTTGCCCATGCCTGGGAGATGTTCAGATAAGAACTGAGTTTCTCCAGTGATAATACAGCAGCAGAAGGCAGGCTTTTTTCCTAGACTTGGAATAATATTTCTACACATACTCAGAGGGCAAGTTTCAGGTACGGGCAAGGTCCCAGCAGCCTCATCAGAGCAAATGGGCTGTGTCTTCCTGGAATATGGAGATCTTTACCAATGGTTCAATTCCTGAACAACTCTCTTCAACTAATTCTACTGGCTCCATTCCTTAACCAAACCTTCCTGAAAAAGCCACGGAACCATGGAGGTGAGTGATTAGCCCTCAGTGTTGAACAAATTGAAATCTGCAATATTCAGATATGGTTTTGGCAGCATCAACACTCATATATGTTGAAGACCAAGGGGACATTTATTAAGGAACATGTCTAAAATTTATAATTTAGTCTAGAAAAGACAACTAGGACCAGAGTCAACCATCCCAGCATCTAGGCAGAGAATCTTTTAAAAATTCTTCTGGAAGAGTGGGCTCTTTTCCTGTGTACCCCAATATTTGTGATGATGCTAAATCATAGTCACAAGAGCAATAGTAAGCTCATCATGCCTGTAGCAAGAGAGAACTAGAGCAAGTATACCCAAATAGTCTCAGATCCCAGGGAAAGCAAGCTTTGAGATGAATTTTAGTAACAAATTGAATTATTTTAGGGAAAAATGAAAAGGTGTTGGGGAATGGGTGGGAGCAGGCATGTGCAAGTGTGACCATCTACCACACTCTGGACTGAACAATATTTTTCTGTCTCAGTGATATATGTCAGCTCCCAGCAGCTGGTGTTCTCTTTTTATGGTGTCTGCAGCCGTTGCCTCTCTCTTTAGTCACACAGGTCTGATTTCTAGTAACTACTATGTCCCAGCTCCCTGTCTTCTCCTTTTTCCTCCCCAGCACTACTAGAAAGAATAATTTGATGGGGCTAATTCCCTTATAGTACAGGTTGAGATTGTTAGATATGTTTTCAAATTCAGTAATCATTGAGGCAGTTAACCGTGTCACTAATGCTATGTGTAAGGCTATGGATGTCACAGTGTGTAAGACAGATTATTTTTTAAGAAATTACCATCGACATAACAAATAAAATTTATTTGAAATTGTTAGTAAACATAGCATATTTTAGGTTTTCCATTAGGCAAGTTCTTAAATGCTTTTCAGCTTCATAGGGTGATTTACAAAGAGCCATGTGTGTAAAAAGTGACTTTTGGACATTTGGATGCAGTGTTGTACTGGGTTATGACATCTGGGGGCATCTGAGCAGTTAATTTCCTCCTGTGTGAAGTAGCATCAGCAGTTTAAGTAGTTACCCCATGAAGTCAACTCCTAGAACTAATCATGTTTTTTAATATATATTTTTTATTAGAGAAGTTGTGAACTTACAAAACAATCATGCAAATGTGAAGAATTTCCATACAACAGCCCTCTACCAACTCATTATATTGTTGTGGAACATTTGTTACAGATTATGAGATAACATTATCAGAATATTACCACTAATTATGGTCTATCACTTACTTTCTGTATATTTTTCTATACTACCCTGTTATTAACACAGTACTTCTTGCCATTGATGCAAGGATATTACAATATTGCTTTTAACTATAGTCCATAGGTTACATTAATTGTATTTTTCTGTGTATCACCATAGTGTTGCCATCTTGTAATAGCGATGCACATTTGATCTAGTTCATAGTAGAACAGTCTTGTATTTGTACTATTAACCACAATTCCCTCTGGGTTCAACTTTTGTTATTTGCAGGTGATATGATCCTATACCTAGAAAGTCCTGAAAAATCTACAAAAAAGCTACTAGAGCTAGGGCTAATCTTGAGTGGGTGCATGTTTTTAACCTTTAAGAACTTCTCAGTTTTCCCAGAGTTATTTTAAGTAGGACCTCAGGCACTATCTATAGGAAACGTCTGGCACAGAAGCTGAAAGGTGAAGGGTGCTCATTAAATGCTGATGTACTTCCCTTCTCCTCCCAATATTTATTAGGAAATGTTTTTTGTATTATGGGCATTTATAGGATAAGATCCAAAAGTGATGAATTAGTGAAAGTGGTTTTGTGTGAGAAGCAGAAACTGGGCTATAGTGAAATCAGAGGTATGATGTGAAGTGGAGGGGGAAGCCACAAAAAATTAGCAATTCTGGGCAGGAGGACAAGAAAGGCACAAAGCCTAGGTGTGGGTGAGCCTGTCCTGTGGGTAGATTTGAAGAGAGTGATGGGATGGAAGTGAGTAGAAGATAGTTGAAGAGGGCAAAGTTGAGACTTTATTTTAAACCCCTTCTCACTGTGCCAGCTCATTTTTTGATTTTACTGTTTAATTAGAGCTTCTGCCCAATCTGCATGCAATCTGAACGGGCTCAAAATATACAAATGATGAGAAATGTCTTTTTGTTTGTGATGAATGAAGTCTTGTTAATATCAACTAAGTAAAAAGCAGGCTTTTGTAAACCTTATCCTCAAGATTCAGTCTCTTGCAAGATAATCCTGGTTATGACCCTGAAAGTTAAGGAGATGCTTGCCTTAATCTGGTTACCCAGGTTACAAGAATTTTATGGTGAATTTTAGATTAAAGAAAGAGATCCTTTGGCCTATACAGGCAATAAATCCCTCATAGTCAAGTTCCCCTTCAACTTTCTTATAAATCTGCTTCCAGATATTGCACCTAATGTTGTGAATCTGATTTTCCCTATTGTATGGTGGTGTAGGTAACAACATGCTCTATCAATTGATTAGATAGAAAGATAGATGATAGATAGATGGTTGTAAATGTACATAGATAGAATGATATAGTTACAGATAAATAAAGAGAGAGAGAGATATAGATAGATAGATAGATAAATACATAGATGATCGATATGGACAGACATAAATATAGATAGATATAAGTAATAGGTAGGTAGGTGGATAGATAATAGATATACAGTTGTATATATTTTAAGGGATATATATCATAAATATATCAAAGAGTCACAGTCTTGCCTTCAAGTAGAAACACTATAGGTACAGTCCTTAAAACAACCTGTGATGACAGTTAAGGTGGAGGGATTTGAAAATCTCAGAAGAACCTGCAGGGATTCCATGTGAGGACACAGTCTCTGCCTTGGGGCTGTTACTAACTCAAGAGGATGTATCCCAACTTTCTAGGTAATTGGAAGCCTTTAATATATCATTGCTCTTAATGTCTGATCTTAGGAAGAAGCTTTCATCAGGAATGGGAATAATGGCTTGAATAAGGAAGAGACAGCCCACAGGGGCACAGCAGCTCTAACAGCAGTCCTGATGGCCTCTGACCCAGGACCACATGGTAGGCTATAGACAGCATGTGTCTAGGACATTGTGCAGGGGAACCAATATGACATGTCATGGATGAACTATGGAAAATGAGGAGTAGAATATTATTTGAAATAACCTGAATATGTTGTCAGGGTGACAGTCAGAAACTGAGAGGACCTGATTTGATGTTCAGGGGTGGCTTATAGGTTAAATTAATGAAATCTCTGTTAACAATGTAAAAAAGAGGGTTCGAGCACAGTGAGGAAATCACAGCTGAAGACATAGGTCTGGGAAAAATATGCTTAAAGGTTATAGTTGCAGACATGGAGATGATTGTGTTCACCGAGGGAAGGAAAGCAAATGCCTTGGGAAACAATTCCATTCAGGTAATGAGAAGGTGGAAAAAGACCACAGTGGACTTCAACAAGTGCAGGGGTGGGACCCAGAAAGAATTATATGTGGGAAAAACTGGACAGCAGGGAATCATATATAGGACAAGAACCATCAGACTGGGATAACCCCTGGCTTCAGAGTGGAGAAAGCATGTGTGTGTCATACATTGAACTAGTAATTTTTAAATGTCACTCCTCCTCAGATCTCTTTGGAATGCTTTCCTTGCTCCTTTCCCTCCCTTGACATAGCTCTCCTTCATTGTTCTTCTTTAGCATCCTCTTTAATCTCAGTTATGTTCTTCTTGCTCTAAAAAGCTCTGGCTGCTTTCCAGTTCACCGTCTCCATTTTTTAAAAGTGCAGTGCCAGAAAGAATAGAGTATAAGAGCAAGAGCTTTCAGCCCTGGCTTCACCACTAACTGCTATGCAAATAAACTAAAGCAGAACAAGTAACCTCTCAGAGCTGCTCCTTTCTTAATGGTAAAATGGAGGTGAAAATATCTACCTTCCTGGGTTGTTAAAAAACTAAGTTAGATAAATATGTAAAGTTTTCATCACAGTCTCTAGC
The DNA here is from genome assembly GCA_026826555.1 of Tolypeutes matacus. NCBI lineage: Eukaryota > Metazoa > Chordata > Mammalia > Cingulata > Chlamyphoridae > Tolypeutes > Tolypeutes matacus. Next base: position 2,126,402 of record JAKSZT010052292.1, on the reverse strand, counting down.
ACATAGTGGAATCCTTAAAAATTTGTATTTATTATTAAAGATGGCACATCTCTACCCTTCTATTGTTCTTGCTTCTCCAGCCTTTTATTTCTTCTTTCACTATCCCTTTAATTTCTCCCTTTCTTCCACACTTTAGGGAATAAAAATTAGGATCAGAAATCTAACACAGAGAAGAGAGGAAAATGACACGATTCCTTTTCAACGCAAAACCTGGACTTACCAGACTTTCTCTGACCGCCGTTCATTGAATTAAAATCATTGTCCTAAGCTCTCATTAAAAATATAATTGTACTCTAGGAATTATATTCAAAATGGTATATTTCTGATAGAATAGTCAAAGGAAGTACAATAATTGCATGTTCCACAAGAATATCAGGAACTTTATAGCTAATAATAGGTAATTTTGGTATAAGAGAAGGAGGAAAGCAAATTTGCACTTATTTATCCATTTAAACCCAGAGTTCATTAGTATACTGTATTAGTCAGCCAAAGGGGTGCTAATGTGAAATACCAAAAATGGGTTGGTCTTTACAAAGGGTATTTATTTGGGGTAGAAGTCCACAGATACCAGGCCATAAAGCATTAAGTTTCTTCTCTCACCACAGTCCATTGCCACATGTTAGAGCAAGACAGTTGCCGGCATTTGCCAGGGTTCAGGCTTCTGGGGTTCCTCTCTTCCCGGGGCTGCATTTCTCTCCGGGCTTAGCTCCTGTTTCCTCCATAAGGTCACCTGTAGATGATCAGGAGAACATCTTGCTTCTCTTCTCTTCTTTCCAACATCAAAACTGCTTCTCAAAAGACTGCTTAAATTGTCCTTTGCCTTGCCTTTAATATTTGATTCCCCACCCACCAAGGGGTGGGGCTCAATGCCCTAATCCTAACCTAATCATGCCCAGATTAACAGATCAGTTTACAAACATGATTCAATTATGTTTTTGGAATTCATAATTACATCAAACTGCCACATATACGGAACTTGGGGGAGGGTTTTTGTATCAACTAAGCTAAAAAGATCTCCATGAATTTTATAGTTTATGCATAAAGCAACAAATAAAATGATAAAAATGAAATGAAATTTATAAAAATTTCATGCACACAGCTTTATTTTCTTTTCAATTCTATCATGAGTCATATATTCACCATAACCTTGAGGCCTATATCATAATCTTTAAATTCTCTGTATGGTGGACATTGTCAAGGAGAAGGTAGGCAGCTTGAGACCTATGGAGTTCATTGAAAGTCCCTGTGAATCTTCCAGGGAAATCCTACTAGCTTTCTAACCAATGAGGTTTTCCAGAAATCAAATGGGCTGTGTTTTCTGTCACCAAGAGGGAAGAGTTGTTTGACATAGTTGGGAATTCAAATGCCACTCAAACAGACAGGGAAATATTAGCACTAAAGGCAGTGTGATCTTTTGGTAGATGATTCTAGAAGCTATATTTCTTATACTGACCAAGATTTTTCCACTGGAGATCGAAAATCTATGCTCTGGATAGCAGATGTAGCTCAAGTGGTTGAGTGTCTACTTCCCAAGTACAAGGTCCTGGGTTCAATCCCCAGTACCTCCTAAAATCAAACAGACAAACAAAAGAAAAACCAAATCTTATTGGGGACTAGATGTATATAAGTGGTTGAGCACCTGATTGCCATGTGCAAGGTCCTGGGTTCAATCTCCAGTACCTCCTAAAAAAATAAATTCTATAATCTTGAGTCTCATTTGGTGCCATGTTAAATGCAGTGTGGAGGGGAAAATGACATAGGAATTGGTCCCTCCACTCAAAGGACTCAGAGGATATGGGATTGTGAAATAGTAATTGCCGAAGTGAGTACCAGTGCTTCCTGTGTGTGAGCAGTTATGAAGAGATAGGTGTGGTTTCAAGAGACAAGAAGCACAATCTCATTGCAATGAGTTGAGATATAAGCCTTAGGTGGTGAGTAGGGTCTGTTTACATCCTTAAACCCTTAGCTGTTTATAAAGCCATTATACTAACTCACCTCCCACCACTACCTCCAAAAGACAAAATGAGAAAGTCTGAGAAAGCAGACAATACTCTCCCCCAACATGTTTTCAGAGAGAAGTCAAATATTTTAATGGAGAAGGGAATTTTGACATGCTTTGGCCAAATTGAAAAAAAACACACACACAAACTTTTACTCATATGGCATGCTTTCACATAATTGATGTTCTTGTCTCTTCAAGTCTCCGCAGTTATAGCAGGTATTTTCTCTCCATTCTACACATGCATAAATTAAACTTCAAAAAGATTAAATGGCATAGCCAAGGTCACAGAATCAGTAAGTAGAGCAAGGACAACTATGCAGTTCTTCTGACACCTGGTTTTGAACCTCTACATCAAAGTGACTCTATGAAGTTAAAGAACACCAGAAAGATGCATCCTGTGTAAGAAGCATAAATGTGGGAGTAAGGAAGATGTCATTAATTCCTCCTCTCAGGGTTTATTCATTCTACATTCTTTATTAATATTACTATTTTTCTTTATTTTTAAAGATTTAGATTACATAAATGTTACATCGAAAATAGAGGGGATTCCCATGTAACCCACCCACTCCTCTTCTTCCTCTCTCCCCTATTGATAATATCTTACGTGAATATGGTACATTTGTTATATCTGATGAAAAAATTTTTGAAGCACTGCTACTAACCATGGTTTACAGTTTACACTATGTTTTACACTTTGCACAACACAATTTTGTACTTTTTGATAAAATGCATAATGGCCTATATCTGTCATTGCAATATCAAGCAAAACAATTGTAATGTCCCCAAAACGCCTTATGTTACACCTATTCTTCCCTTTCCCTCCCTTCAGAACCTCTTGGTGATGACTGTTTTAATAACAATGTTACAAGTTCTTCCCTTACTAGAATAATAATGAGTTTACCTCAGTCCATAATTACAGTCCCTCCTTATGTTTATTCATTCCTCGATCTTAGAGATTTGGGAATGGCAATGCTCACTCTACTTCCAATTGAGAGGGTTGTAAATACTCTGGTTTTGTTTATGGATATTGTCCACCATCATCCTTTTGCTAGTTGTCCTAGGCAAGTCTGATGAACTGGAGAGTAATTGTTGGCTGAAACTCTACTGAGATCCATGACTCAACTGGCATATGAACAGCCAGAAGATTTAAGTCTCTGGTACATATATTTAATGGGTTGAGTGCTAATTATGGGTTTATATAAAAGGGGTGGAAGAATCATGTGTAGAAAAATAAAAACTTTGATACATTGGGGAGATAGGTTATCATATATTCTAGTGTAAGGCCAGCCAATGGGGCGCCGATTTCCTGGGGTTGTCTGCCATGCCTAGAGTGTCTAGATGTCCCTAGAGTCCTTAGGAGCACCCCTCATTGTGGCACCATTTACTGTGGCACTCAATGAAATCCTCCTGAGACATGCATAAGAGTAACCTCTAATGGCTCCTGACTCACTTTGAAATCTCTTAACCTAAAAACTCATTTGCATTTAATATTTTCACCTTCTGGTCAAGGCATCCTCACTTTCTTCATTCATCACAGGTGCCAGAAAATGAATCAGTATGAGCAGTTACAACCAGAGTTTCTTGGGTAATTCACCTAAAGACTTCATCCTTCTGGGTGTCTCTGATAGGCCATGGCTGGAACTCCCTCTCTTTGTGGTCCTCCTGGTGTCCTACCTTCTAGCCATGTTGGGGAACATCGCCATCATCTTGGTGTCCCGGATAGATCCCCAGCTCCAGAGCCCCATGTACATCTTCCTCAGCCACCTGTCCTTCCTGGATCTCTGCTATACCACAACTACAGTCCCACAAATGCTGGTCAACATGGGCAGCTCCAAGAAGACCATCAGCTATGGGGGCTGCACACTGCAGTATGCTATTTTCCACTGGTTGGGTGGCACTGAATGCATTTTATTGGCCGCCATGGCCCTGGACCGCTATGTGGCCATCTGTGAGCCCCTCAGGTATGTTGTTATCATGTACCACCCTCTCTGCCAGAAGCTTGTAGCCATGGCCTGGATCAGTGGTTTTGGCAACTCACTCATTCAAGTAGTCTTGACAGTGCAGTTGCCTTTCTGTGGGCGGCAATTGCTAGACAACTTTTTCTGTGAGGTGCCAGCCATGATCAAGCTATCGTGTGCTGACACAACAGTGAATGATGCCACGCTGGCTGTGCTGGTGGCCTTCTTTGTGCTGGTCCCTCTAGCTTTCATCCTTCTCTCTTACTGCTTCATTGTCCGTGCAGTGCTCAAGATCCAGTCCTCCAAAGGACGGCACAAAGCCTTTGGGACTTGTTCTTCCCATCTGGTAGTGGTCTCTCTCTTCTACCTACCTGCCATCTATATGTACCTACAGCCGCCTTCCAGCTACTCTCAAGAGCAGGGCAAGTTTATCTCTCTCTTCTATTCCATAATCACCCCCACCCTCAATCCCTTCATCTACACCCTGAGGAATAAGGATGTGAAAGGAGCTCTGAGAAGACTTCTGGAAAGGATCTGGATGTTCTTCAGAAGATCTGACATGTGACCATTTCCCTTTGTTAAGACTATTTCACAAGGGTATCATATGCTCAGAGTGCCTTTTACCTGATGAGTTAATAATGAAACTCTGTAATTTTTTGTCAGTCACTAAGCTACCTTATCTTAAACCCATCAACTCTTGTATTGCCTGAGTGTCTAAAATTCTAACTCTAAAATAAATTCTTTAATTCTAACAGACCATATATTTTCAGAAATCTTTAAAAAAGACTTAGTGTTCAATGAGTATTTGTTGAATTACTTAATTTCTAAGTTTATGACACTTCTACCTTCTTATCTCCCTCTTTTCTCTTTTCTCCCATCTCTTTCTTTCCAACCTGCTTTCTTCTCATCCTTGTTAGTCCCAAGTATACACTATAAAAAATTGAAACATGTAATTTATTTAAAAAATATTTTTTCCTCTCCATAAATTGAAGTCTCCATAAACATCACATGACTCAAAAAATTCCAGGAATGAAGTAATAAAGTGGCTTGCTTTCATCTGGCTATGACCTTGGATGATTTTTTTCTCTGTAGTTCATTTCATTCTGTAGAAAATTTCCCAGCATTGATTGAATTAGTATCAACATATCTGCCATAAATGGTTAATATGAGCAAGATGCGGTGGTAAGTTCCATGTCTACAAATGAAATTGGTATATCCTTTACAAAAAAAAAAAAAAACAAACAAACAAACAAGTGGATTCCATTTGAGAAAATTAATTATAAAGACAGCCAACATTAAAGACAATAAAATTTAAGCCACAAACTGAAGGTAATTGCAATAGATAACAATTATTGAGGTTTTCCCAGAGGAATGGGTACTAGACTAAGTGTCTTATAAATTCCAGACCTTTTAATCTTCAAATACCTCTATAAGCTAAATATTTTTATTATTTCTCCTTTTTATATAAGAATTTCATAATTAGAGAAGTTACAATAACTTTTCCAAGGTTATTCATCTAGTAAATGATGAAACTGAGACTAACACTATAGTGTCTATTGATTATTTCCTTTAGTAGAATGGACACATGATCCTGGCATCTTCTATTTCTTTCTTTACTATTTATTTATTTATTTGTTTGTTTGTTTATTTATTTTTTATTTTTTATTTTATTTTATTTTATTGTGGATAAAAATCAAATATTTCACAATACATACCAATATTTGTAAAATGCTATATAATTATATATGCATATGTGTGCATTGGCTTACATAAATGTTATATATGTTTAAAGGTGCTTAGATTACCTAGATATTACACAGAAATTACAGGGATTCCCATGTTCCCCACCTCCCACACCTCCCACAACATCACACACAAACATCCTTCATCAATGTGGCACATCACCCGTAATGGATATACACAACCTGGGGCCTTGCCACCAAGCATAGACCACAGTTCACATCGTAGACCACACTCTCTCCCACACAGTTCTGCATGGTATATGCTGATGTAAAATGGCTTACATCTGTTGCTGCAACGCCATTCAGGACAACCCCCAAGTCCCGTAAAAGCCCCTGTTTTTCAACTGCCCTTCCCCTCCCTGCCCTGAAAGTGTTCAGTGGCCACCGGCTCCACCTCACTGTTATAATTTCTTCTATTGCTTGAATCACAATATGTCTACAACAGAATACCATTAAGTCCACTCTAGTCCATAGCTCTTCCCCCAATCCTGAGGGCACTGGGATGGCAACGTCCTCTCCACCTCCAAGTGAGAGAGGACTTATATCCCATGGATACAGTGGATGGGATTATCCTGCCTGCAGCTGCAGGCCCTCTCCATTCCCTGGGATGGCTGTTGCCTCCTTGTCAGGTGACTTGGATGAGTCCATTGAGCTGTAGGATAGGAGTTGCAGCTCCACCAAGTTTCCAGGCACAACTGGCACATAGGTAGGCCAGAGGCTCCAGTCTCTGGAAGTACACCTAAACACTCCAGCATCACATATAGGTTTGAATAGAAGGGACTGTTGGACCATGTGCAGGGAGGAGTTATTTGAGTATAACTCTGTCACTCTCAGGAGCACAGATTCCAAAGTAGAGCCCGCTAATAAGGCATCAATTTTTGGGGCGATCCCCCCTTATATAGGACCTGGGTGTCTCCAAAGCCCTCAGGAGACCCTCTGTGTGGGGTGATATCCATTTTGCTGTTCTATGAGATCCTAGTGAGGTGTACATAAGCGTTACCTCTGGGATGACCTCCCAACTCTCTTTGAAGTCTCTTAGCCACATGAACTCATTTCTCTTTATCTTTTCCCCCTTTTATTCAAGGTCTTTTTCCAATCGTGTTGCCAGTTGGCAATTGGTATTAATCCCACATTGCCAGGTAGACTCATCCCCGGGAGTCATATCCCACGTTGGGGGGTAGGTAATGCATTCATATGCTGAGTTTGGTTTAGAGAGAGGCCACACTTAAGTAACAAGGATGTCTCAGGTGGCAAGCCTTAGGCACTCCATAACAGTAGGCTAAGGTTCAATTCCAAGAGCAAAGACTCATAAGGCTAGTCATCAATAACAAGAACCTATCAGTGGACCATTCTCTTTTGCCAGACACTGCCCCTGAACTCAGGGGACTGTTGCTGCTCCCTTGGAGAATGTGGCAGAGCTCTCCAGGCTGGTAATTAAGATTTCCTCATTTATTGAGTGATTGTCTACCCACCGTGACCATGCCCTTGATAATTTGAACAATTTTACATATCTTTCATGTATATTCAGATGAACTTCCTCCCATGAATCCCTCATCCCAGACACCCCCCACCAATGCTTCTCTGCAGTCCCCATTGTAATCCTTCTGTAATCTAAATGTTCCTTGAACATGAAGCCCATATAATAACCAAATAAAATTAATATAAAAAAGAAATAATAATGATAAGCTTAAAAGCAAGAGATAAGTACAAGGAAACTCAGAAGAAAAGAAAACTAAATTAAAAATAAAATATAATTAGCAGATTGGGACATTCAAAAAATGGGGAAAAAACAAAAAAAATCCTTTTTTTAATAAAAATTATTTTTTCCTTTTATCACTGTATTATTGGATGTCCAGTGTACCATGACACCTTCCCCCTCTCATTCCCCAGTGCCTCCCAAATTTTCATTTAATTTTCAAAGAAGTTTTAAGTCACAGCAAAGTTACACATGGAATACTAGAGACTCCCACATACCCAACTTCCCTCCCCCTTCCTCACCCCATATTTAAAGCTTTTTTTTTTAATGGATGTTTGCATTGTTATAACTGTTATACAGATAGTAAAATATAGCAACTAAACATTGTCAATGGCTTACAGTATAGTTTACAATTTAGATGGTACAGTTTGATAATTTTTGATGATATTTACCATGTCCTATGTCCATTACCATAAGGTAATGAATAACCTTTCCTATGACCACTAAATACCTCTTTTAATCTTAACTGTTCCTTCCTTCCCATCCCCCTGGTGCATATGACACTCCCCTGTCTTGACTCATGGCATGATAAGAATCATAGTTACATGCCCTGGGTATTTCAACCTGCCCTTCCTAATCTACCCACCTGTCAACCCTGCACCCCCAAAACCAGTAATATCTATACCCATCTGTCCTATCCTTCAATATACAACTATACTCTATCCCTTTACCATAGATTATGTCCATATGGGTGGTGGCTCACAGCCTACTCTTCTTTTTCTCTCCCGTGTTAACTTATCTTTCAGACAATGGTTCTCAGAGACTGATCACTTTCCTCATTTCAGATCAGTGAGGTCATATACTGTTCATCCTTCAAAGCCTGAGTTGCTTCACTCAACATAAGGTCTTCAAGATTCATCCACATTAAATTCATCTACATTTAATTTGCCTTTTTAACAATAATTTTTTTATTTTTTAAAAGATACTTAGATTACATAAATGTTACACCAAAAATATAGGGATTCCTATATGTGCCACTCCCCACACCTCCCACACCCTCCCACATAAACATCTTTCATTAGTGTGGCACATTCATTGCAATTGATAAAAGCATCCTGGAAATTTGCCACTCAGCATGGTTCACATTGTAGTCTACACTCTCCCACACAGTTCTCCATGTTATGTGACAATATAAAATGGCTTATATCTGTCATTGCACTGTCATTCAGGATGATTCCCAAATCCTGAAAAAGCCCCCATATGACACCTTATTTTCCCTTTCCCTGACCCCAGAGCTCACTGCCTTCACATCAGTGTTCTAATTTCTTCCAATGCTGGAATCAATCACAATATGTCTATAGTAGGATACCAGTAAGTCCACTCTACTCTTGAATGAATACCTATAAACTCCAGCACCAAGTATAGGTTTAAATAGAAGGCACAGATGAGCCATGTGTAGGGAAGCCATAATTAAGTCCATCTCTGGCACTCTCAGGAACAGAAACTCTAAAGTAGGGTGCACTGGCAAAGCACCAAAATCCGGAGCTATCTGATGTGACAATAGGAACTGGGTGTCTCCAGAGCCCTCAGCAGTCCCGCTGTTTGGGGGAGTATTGATTTTGGAAGTCTATGAGATCCTGCTGAGATGTGCATAAGTATTAGCTCTGAAATCACCTTCCAATTCACCTTGAAGCCTGTTCATTTATCTTTACCTTTTCCCCCTTTTATTTGATTTATTTTTCCAGTTGCATTGCAAGTTGGTGCTTGGTAGTAATTTTTTGGTTCCAGGGGGGTTCATCTCCAGGTGTCATGTCCCATGCAGTGGGGAAGGTAATGCATTTACATGCTGAGTTTGGCTTAGAGAGAGGCCACATTTGAGCTACAGGGAGGCTCTCAGGAGGCAACTCTTAGGCACCATACAATATTAGGCTAAGTTTCAATTTCAAGAGGAAAGGTTCGTAAGCATAGTCCTCAATATCAAGAGCACACCAATGGATCATCCCCCTTTGCCAGTCATTGCCACTGCATATGGGGGACTGTTGCCTCTTTATAAAAGAATGTGGCAGAGCTCTCCAGGATAGGAATTCAATATTCTCTTGGTTATTGTATGAGTATCCATCAACTCTGAAAATACCCCGTGAACCTTTGAACACATTTATATAACTTATATGTATGCCCAGGTGAACTTCCTCCCATGTATGTCCCATCACTGGCTCCCCACACCAATGATCCTCCCCTGCCCCAGTTGTAAACCTTCTGTGATCCAAAGCCTGTTCAAAAATGAAGCCATTAAAATAGCTATATACAATTAATAGGAAAATGAAACAAGAATGATAGTTTGAAAGGTAAGAAATAAAATAGATAAAAAATTTTAAGAAATTAAAAATAAAATTAAATTAAAAGGTTGGGATGTTAAAAAATAATGAAAAATATTTTTAAAAATTACTTTTGACATTTTGCCTTTTATCACTGTAATATCTGGTGTTCTGTATATACCATGGCATTTCCTTCCATTTATTCCCCAGTGTCTTACTATTTTTCATTTTGTTTTCAAAGAAGTTTTAGGTCACAATAAAGCCACATACAGAATACAAGAGACTCTCATATACCCAACATCCTCTCCCTTTCTCCCTTCCTGTAGTAATACCTTTTTATATGTGGATGATACCTTTATTATAACTGATATACAAATAGTGAAACGTAGCTACAAAACATGGTCGATGGTTTACATTATGGTTTACATTATAGATCATACACTTTTATAAATTTTGATGATTTTTAACATGACCTGTGTCTATTATTGCAATATCATGTAGAAAACTTCCATTGTCGACTAAATACCCCCTGTTCACTCTATTCTATCCCCCCCTCCCCCTCCCGTCAGGGCCCATGGCAACCCCTGGCTTCACTCCTTTGATGCCAAGATTCAGAGTTACTTGCAACAACACTGAGGTCTTCACACACTGGTTTTATTAGGAACTGCCCATGCTTTCGAGAGACTCCTGCCTCTATATTCACGAACAAATAGGTCCACTCCAGGATGGGTGTCCAACATCTTCTGGCTCATTTCGTGGGTCTACACCCATTGATACAACACATTATGGAAAAATGATCATTCACACGCTCCCTAGAAGCCTAGTCCATGTGCACCCTGTCCTGAATATCCTCCCATCCAACACCCTAAACCAGTAACCGTTCCTTTTCATATTGTTATAAGAGCATTCCCAACTTTGTACTTTCAAACACATATCCACAAATCTCCAGTGTTCATCTGGTCCCTCTCCCAACCCTCCCCCCCAGTTCCCTGGACCTTCCAACCCTTCCTCCCCAATCTACTCACCTGTCAACACTGCACCACCCAACCCAATAATATCACTACCCACATGATATATCCCTTTAGTGCAGAAATACACACTTTCACCTGACCATACATTACATCCATATAGGTGTTGACTCACAACCTTTTCCTCCATTTCTCTTTTCTTTAAACCTATCTTACAGACAATAGCTCTCTAAATCTGATCAATTTGCTTAATTCATATCAGTGAGGTCATGTACTGTTCATCTTTCAATGCTTGGCTTGCTTCACTCAACATAAGGTCCTTAAGATTCATCCATATTATCCGGTGCATTAGTACCTTATTCCTTCTTACAGCTGAGTAATATTCGATTGTATGCATGTACCAAATTTTGCTTATCATTACATCTGTTGATTGGCATTTAGTTGATTCCAAGTTTTGGCAATAGTGATAATGCTACTATGAAAATTGGTGTGCATATATCTGTTCATGTCTTTGCTTTCATCTCTTCTGGGTATATACCCAGCAGTGGAATTGCTGGGTCACATGGCAGTTCTAGAGTTAGTTTTTTGAGGAACCACCAAACTGTCCTCCACAATAGCTGTAACATTCTACATTCCCACCAGCACTGAATGAGGGTTCCTATTGCTCCAAATCCTCTCCAACCCTTATAGTCTTCTGCTTTTTAATAGCCACCAGTCTACTGGCTGTAAGGTGGTATCTCGTTGTAGTTTTGATTTGCATTTTCCTTATTAGTGATGTTGAGCATCTTTTCATGTGCTTTTTAACCATTTGAATTTCTTCTTGAAGAAGTGTCTTTTCAAGTCACTAGCCCATATTTATATGGGTTGTTTGTCTTTTTATGTTCAAGGTGCAGGATTTCTTTATATACAGTGGATATTAGGTTCCTGTCAGACATATTGGTTTCTAAATATTTTCTCCCATTGTGTAGGCTGCCTTTTTACTTTCTTGATAATGTCCTTTGAGGTGCAAAAGTTCATCATTTGAGGAGATCCCATTAATCTCTTTTTTCTTTTGCTGCTCATGCTTTGGGTGTGAAGTTCATGAAACCATCTACTATTACACAGTCCTGTAGATGCTTCCCTACATTATCTTCCAATGTGTTTATGGACTTGGCTCTTATATTTAGATCTTTGATCAATTATGAGTTGATTTTTATATAAGGTATGAGATGGTGTATCTCTCTTATTCTTTTGGATATGGATATCCAGTTCTCCAAGCACCATTTGTTGAAGAGGACATTCTGTCCCAGTTGAGTGGGCATGGTGTTATTGTCGAATATGAGATGACTGTATATGTGAGGCTCTATATCAGAAGTCTCAGTTTGGTTCCATTGGTCGGTATGTTTATCCATGTACCAACACCATGCTGTTTTGACCACTGTAGCTTTGTAGTATGCATTAATGTCAGGTAGCATGATTCCTCACATTTCATTTTTCTTTTTCAATATGTATTTGGCTAATTAGGGTCTCCTGCCCTTCCAAATAAATTGTATACATGGTTTTTCCAATTCATTAAAAAATGTTGGGTTGACTTTTATTGGGATTGCATTAAATCTGTAGACTAGTTTGTGTAAGATAGACATCTTAATGATGTTTTAGAAAAAACATCCATGAACAGGGAATATTCTTCCATTTATTTAAGTCTTCTTTGATTACTTTTAATAGTGTTTTGTAGTTCTTAATGAAGTGAAGGAAGAGATTAAGGATATTAAGAAGACACTGAGAGAACATGCTGAAGAAATTTAAACAATACATAAGAAGATAACAGATATATGGTGATGAATGGCACATGCAAGAAATATAAAAGACACTGGGATTACATAACTGCAGATTTGAACAGGCAGAAGAAAGAATTAGTGATGTGAAAGACAGTATCTCTGAAATCAAACAGAAAGTAGAACAGACAGATAAAAATATAGAAAAAATCCAGCAGGGAATTAGGGATTTAAACAACAACACAAAACACACAAACATAAGCATTATAGTCATCCCAGAGGGAGAAGGGAAGGGAAAAGGAACAAAAGGAGGGTTGAAGGAAATAATGGCTGAAAATTCCCAACCCTATTGAAGGATATGGATGCATATGTCCAGAAACCACAGTGCACCCCATTAATCCCTATTAATCCCAACAGGCCTATTCCAAGACATATACTTGTCAAAAAGTCCAATGTTCATGACAAAGAGTAAATACTCAAGGCAGCAAGAAAAAAGAGAAACATCACATACAAAGGAAGCTCAATAAGATTAAGTGCTGATTTATTATTTGTAATCATGGAGTCAAGAAGACAGTGGTATGACATAGTCAAGGTACTAAAAGAAAAAAAATTCCACCCATGAATACTCTATCAGGCAAGGCTGGCATTCAAAAATGATGAAAAGTTCAAAATATTCTCAGATAATCAGAAATGAAGAGAGTATGCCAATAAGAAATCTACCCTTCAAGAAATACTGAAGGAAGTTCTACAGGTTGAAAGGAAAAAACAATGGAAAGAGAGTTGGAGGAGAGTGTAAAAGTGACTAAAAATACAAAAAGAGAAATAAAAACAACATATGACATACATAAACCCAAAGAAAATATGGCTCATGTAAGAAATTCCTTAGGAGTAATGACACTGAATGTTAATTGATTAAACTCAGCAGTCAAGAGACACAGATTGGCAGAATGGATAAGGAAATATGACTCATCTATATGTTGTCTACAAGAAACACACCTTAGACCCAGGATTCAAGAAGGTTGATAGTGAATGGATAAAAAACAATTTTACAACAAACAATAACCAAAAAAAGGGGTGGGGGGTAGCTACACTAATATTGGACAAAATAGACTTTAAATGCAAAAGTATTGTAAGAGACAAAGATGGACCCTATATATTAGTAAAAGGGGTAATATTTCAAGAAGAATGAATAATCATAAACATTTAGCACCTAATCAGGGTGCCTCAAAATATATGAGGTAAACACTGCAAAGACTTAGTGTAGACATAAATGTCTCTACAATTATAGAAGGGGAACTTAATACACCATTACCACCATTAGACAGAGCATCTAGACAGAGAATCAATAAAGAAACAAAGACTCTGAATAATACATTAGATTATCTGGACCTAATAGACATACACAGAAAGCTACACTTAAATACACTGGAATATACATTCTTCTCGGGTGCACATTGATCATACTCCAAGATAGACCACATGTTAAGCCACAGAACAACTTTCAGTGAATTCAGAAAGATTGAGATTATAAAGGTAATTTCTCTGACCACAATGGAATGAAGTTGGAGTTAACTAAGGACCATAGAACCAGATTAGGCACAAAGATATGGAAGTTAAACAACACACTCTTAGACAAACAATGGGCCAAGGAGGAAATCTCAAAAAAAAAATCAGTAACTACCTTGAAACAAATGAAAATGACAACACAACATATCAAAACCTATTAGATGTAGCCAAAGCTGTACTGAGACAGAAATTCATAGCCATAAACACATATATCAAAAAAGAAGAAAGAGCTAAAATTGAAGACTTAACTGCACACCAGATGGAATTGTAAAAACAACAGCAAACCAACTCAAAAGGAAGTAGAAAGAAGGAAATAACAAAGATTAGAGCAGAACTAAATGAAACAGAAAATATGAAAGCAGTAGAAAAAATAAACAAAACCAAAACTTGGTTCGTCAAGAATATCAATAAAATTGACAAAGCCTTAAACAGACTAACAAAAAAAAAGAAAGACAGAGCAGATGGAAATATGCAAAATAAGTAATGAGGAAGGGTATATCACCACTGACCCCAAAGAAATTAAGAGAATCATAAGAGGATACATTGAAAAATTATATTCCTCTAAATAATAATTTAGAGGAAATAGATTAATTCCTAGTAGTTCACAAGCATCCTACATTGAAGAAAGAAGAAATTGTTGAACTCTACAGTCCAATTACAAGTATCGAGAAAGACTCAGTCATCAAAAACCTCCCAACTAAGCAGAGCCCAGGACCAGATGGCTTCACATGTGAATTCTACCAAACATTCCAGAAAGAACTAACCCCAATTCTATCTAAGCTCTTCCAAAAAATAGGAGTAGAAAGAACATTGGCTAACTCATTCTATGATGCCAACATTACCCTAATATCAAAGCCAAACAAAGATGCCACAAGAAAGGAAAATTATATACCAATCTCTCTAATGATCCTAGAAGCTGAAATCCTCAAGAAAATACTTGTTAATCGCATTCAACAACATATCAAACAAATTATATACCATGACCAAGTGGGTTTCATCCTGGGTATGCAAGGATGGTTCAACATAAGAAAATCAATCAATATAATACACCACATAAAAAGATTGAAAGAAAAAAATCACATGATCATCCCTATAGATGCAGAAAAAGCATTTGACAAAATACAGCACCTTCCCTGATAAAAACACTGCAAAAGATAGGAATAGAAGAAAACTTTCTGAACATGTTAAAGGGTATATATGAAAAACCTACAGCTAACATCATCTTCAATGAGGAAATCATTTCCTCTAAGATAGGGAACAAAGACAAGGATGCCCACCATCACTGCTCCTATTTAACATTGTCTTAAAAATACTTGCTCAATCACTGAGGCAAGAAAAAGATATAAAAGGCATCCAAATTGGAAAGGAAGAAGTAAAAATTTCACCATTTGCAGGCGACATGATCTTATACATAGAAAGCACTGAGAACTCTACAACAAAGCTTCTGGAACTCATAAAGGAATTCAGTAAAGTCGCAGACTATAAGATCAATGCTCAAAAATCAGTAGCATTTCTGTACACCAATAATGAGCAATATGAGGAGAAAATCAAGAAAAAAAATCCATTTACAATAGTAACTATAAGAATCAAATAGGTAGGAATCAATTTAACTAAAGATGTAAAGGACTTATATACAGAAAGCTACACAACAATGTTAAAGGAAATCAAAGAAAACTTAAATAAATGGAAGAATGTTCCCTGTTCATGGATAAGAAGACTAAACATCACCAAGATTTCTAACTTACCTAAACTTATCTACAGATCTAATGCAATCCCAATAAAAATCAACACTGTATTATTTTAAAGAATTGGAAAAACTAACTACAAAATTTATTTGGAAGGGCAAGAGGTCCCGAATCACCAAAGACATATCGAAAAAGAAAAATGAAGTTGGAAGTGTCACACTACCTGACTTTAAAACATGCTACAAGGATACAGTGGTCAAAACTGCATGATATTGGCACAAGGATAGACATACTGTCCAATGGAACCGAATTGAGAGTTCTGATATAGATTCTCGTGTATGCAGTCATCTGATATTTGACAATGCCACCAAGACCCCCTAAATTGGGAGAAAATGGCTTCTTCAAAAAATGGTGCATGGAGAACTGGATGTACATAACCAAAAGAATGAGAGAGGAACACCATCTCATATCTTATACAAAAATCAGCTCGAGATGAATCAAAGATCTAAATATAAGAGCCAAGAATATAAAGACCTTGGAATATAACATAGGGAAACATCTACAGGATCTTGTAACAGAAAATGGTTCCATGAAGTTCACACTTAAAGCATGAGCAGCAAAAGAAAAAATAGATAAAAGGGATCCCCTCAAAATTAAAATTTTTTCATATCAGAGGACATTATCAAAAAGCAAAAAGGCAGCCTACTCAATGGGAGAAAATATTAGGCAACCGTGCATCTGATAGGAGAAAAAAAAACAGCAAGAAAGTAAGAATCATTATCTTGCCCTAGAACATTGAGATTTAATATCTTACTTCTTGTAACTTTAGTTCCCATCTACTACATGGAACCTTCCTTGACTAACTAGAGAGGCATCAAAATTCTCCTTTGTTCCCAGCATCCTCAGTCCATAGCTTTTCAAAACTCACTTAATTGTCTCATAATACACACCAAAAGATACTCCTTACCATGTATTTATACCCATATTCTGCAGGTTGGGTGCACCAGAGTCAGTGTGCATGACTGGAAGAGAGAGAAAGGATTTTCTCCATCCAGTTTGCTTCATTTAGCTTCAACTCCACCTATCTGGGGTAGAATCACATCCCCCAAAATGATAAGTTCAAGTCTTAACGCCCTGGTTCCATGAATGTGACCTTATCTGGAAAGCCTTTGAACATGCGGTTAGTTAAGATGAGGCCAAACTGGATAAGAGTGGCCCCTACACTGATATGACTGGTGGTCTTATGAAAAGAGGAGAAGACGAACAGAAAGAGAAATAGAGATGTTTGTGTGAGGACAGAAGCAGATACATCTACAAGAAAAGTAATCCCTGGTGTCACCAGAAGCTATGAAACAGACATGGAACTGATTCTTCCCTAGAGACTTCAGAGGACCATGTTCTTGCCAATACTTTGATGTCTAACTTGTAACTTGAGAATTTTGAGAAAACAAAGTCCACTGTTTTAGGTTATCCAGTTCATGGTACTTTGTTATAACAGCCTTATGAAATGAAGACCGCACCCTAGTAACAATTCTTCAACTATGGAGCAAGAGCACATTCCA
This sequence comes from Tolypeutes matacus, assembly GCA_026826555.1. Lineage (NCBI taxonomy): Eukaryota > Metazoa > Chordata > Mammalia > Cingulata > Chlamyphoridae > Tolypeutes > Tolypeutes matacus. Next base: position 2,109,154 of record JAKSZT010052292.1, on the reverse strand, counting down.
GATGCAGTAGCTGACTCCACTTTCCAAGATTTGTAGAATCACCTGTTCACAGCCCCTCAGGTACCAGCATTAGCCCAACACTCCCTTCTCAGTGCCTAGGTTTCAATTCCATGGGTTCTATCATCCAAACATCTAAGTTTCCCTAAATTCACCCTAGCTGCTTCCTGAAGTTGCTACTTCCATGAAATCTTTGTGTTATCTTTTTTTTTTTTCTGATGCTCAATTCTTAATAAACAACTTCTTATAGAAAATTCCCTCTTAAAGTAATGGGTCTACAAAGGGAGCAAATTGAGAGTTCAGAAATAGACCCTCACATCTATGGTTAATTGATTTTTTGGTAATATTAAACTGAATTATTTAAAACGTTATAGATTTACATTTACAGAAAAAGTACACCAAAAATATAGAGAATTCTCATTTAACTGCCACATACACACCTACTCACAGTTTCCCCTATGATTGACATCTTAAATTAGTATGGTTCATTTGTTACAATTGATGAACGAATATTGAAGCATTGCTACTAACCAAGGTCTATAATTTACATTATGGTTTACACTTTGTGATGCACAGTTCCATAGGCCTTGACAAGTACAAATATCATGTGTCTATTATTGCAGTATCATACAGAAGAATCTCATCTCCATAAATATCCCCATGTTCCACTCAAACACCACTTCGCATTCTTTCTGAACCCTTGGCAATCACTATCTTTATATCAATGTTACAAGTTCTTCCAGTAACCCAAGATAGTAACTACAATAACAATAAAAATACTTGATCTGTGGTTACACTCCCCCAGTATTTTTTTTCAATCTTGAGGAATTTAAGGTGATGTCCATTCTGACTACTTTAGGCTGAGAGGGTACTTAGATATTATGGGGCAGATGGAAGGAATTTTTTAGCTCACAGTTGTAGATCCTCCTTGTTTTGGGGGATGGGACTTATTCATCATCATCGACTTGTTGGTTGTCAAGGGCAAGCCCTAAGAACTGGAGAGTAGGAGTTGACTGCAACTCTGCTGGGATTCAGGGCTCAACCAACATATAAACAATCCAAAGATTTAAGTATCTGAGAAATATACTTAACAGGTATATTGAAAAATATAGGTTCAAATAAAAGGGGTAGAAGGATCATGATTAGGGGAATTATAAATGAGTATAACTGTGCTATATTGGGGAATTGGATTATCATATATTGCCAAATAGAGACCTCCCAAGGGGTGCTGATTTCATGAGGCTGTGTGCCTTGCCTCTGGTGTATGGACATCTTTAGAGCCCTTGGGAGCACTCTCATTTGAGGCTTTGTTTACTGTGGCAGTTAGTGGAATCTGTCTGAGAACTGCGTAAATGTAATCTCTGGAATGAACCCCCAACTCACTTTGAAATCTCTTAGCTGTAAAAACTCTTTTGTATTTAATGTTTCCCACTTTTGGTCAAGGTCTTTTTCAAAATGCATTACTGGTTGGTGCTTCATAATAATCTCTTGGTGCCAGAGAGGCTCATCTGCAGGATTCATATACCACATTCTGGGGAAGGTAGTGTGTTTATTTGCAGAGTTTGGCTTAGAGAGAAACCATATTTGAGTAATAAGGAGATTTTCAGAAGGTAACTACTGTGCATTAATTATAATTAGGCTGTTTCTTTTTTACAGGAATAAGATTCATATATACAAGCATTACGATAGAGGACTTGGTATATTGGCCTGTTTTCTTACCTTAGGCACAATTTATATACTTCAGAGATTTTTGCCATTTTATTTGAGAAAGTAGTTGAGCTTCCCCAGGATGGAAGTTTAATATTTAGTTGGCGACTGTGTGGACCTCTATCTATTGAGAAACGATACCTGTGACAACACACACATTCATATCCCATAGAAGTATGTTTTAGATGCATTTTCCCCCATATATCACCCCACTCTCAACACCCTGTACTAGTGACATATCTTTGTTATAGATACTGAAAGAACAACCTTACATTTGAATTCTTAACCTCAATCTCCAGTCACCCCAGAATTCACTGAGTTATACAGTCCTCTAGCTTTCCTTCTAGCCTCATGGACAAGTCAAAATGTCCCCTTTCAACCACATTCACACTCACACTTCAGTGCTGTTAATTACACTCTTATCACTGCACCACCATCACCTCTATCCATTCCCAATCTATTACAATTAGCCAAATTATAAATTCTGTATAGATTAATCATCAGATCATCAATCTCTACCCAATTAAAAAATGGGAAAAAGATATGAATAGATAATTTTCAAAAAGAAGATAAGTAAATGGCCAAAAAGCACATGAAAATATGCTCAACATAATTAGTCATTACGGAAATGCAAATCAGAACCACAAGAAGATAACATTTCATACCACTAGGATTGTCACTATTAAAAACACAGATAATAACAAGTGTTGGAGAAGATGTGGAAAGATAGGAGCACTTGCTCATCATTGGTAGTAATGTAAAATGGTATAGCCACTGCAGAAAACAATTCAGCAGTTCCTCAGAAAATTAAGTATAGAATTACCATATTGCCAAGCAATCCCACTTGTAGATATATATATTTAAAAAATGAAAGAAGGAAGTAGAAAGATATTTGCACACAAATGGTCATACCACCACTATTGACATTTGCCAAAAGATGGAAGCAACCAAGTATCCATCAACTGTTGAATGGATAAACAAAATTTGGTGTACACATGCTATGGAATATTGTCCTTCTGTGAAAAAGAATGAGGTTCTAATACTTGCAACATCATGGAGGAACATTAAAAACATCATGTAGCATGAAACAAGCCAGATATAGCAGTACAAATATTATATAATCTCAATGATAGAAAATAATTAGAATAATTAATTTCATAGAGTCAGAAACTATAATACAGGTTATCAGGGGATAGGGAGGCAGTAGGAATGCTTAATTGGTACATAATCTGCAATCAGAGTGATGGAAAAGCTTTGGAAATGGATGGTGGTTATGGTAGTGCAACATTATGAATATAATTATAAACACTGAATTGTCTATTTGAGTGTGGTTAAAAGGAGATATTTTAGTTGCACATATGTTATTGGAATAAATTTTTTTAAAAAATCACATAGAACTATACAATATAAACACCCTAATGTAAACAAAGGAACATAGCTAATAGTAAAATTATAATATCATTTTTCTCAATTTTAACAAAGTACCACAATAATATAAAGTGTTAATAATTGGGGAGGGAGGGTTATATGGGAACTCAGTATTTTCTGCATGATTTTTCTGTAAAACTACCTCTTCTTTATTTAAAATTATTATTATTTTTTAAAATAAAGCTTATCTGGTTCCTTTATCTAACTGGATCTTGTTTGATACACCTGAATATTATTTAGATATTTATATCACTGTTCCTAATACCAAAGTGTACAACTCATACCTGAAAATTCCTTAATTAGAATACATTTCACATTTCAAAGCAGGAAAGATACTTAATAAAAACTAGTTAACAATACTAGACAACCAGCAAGATGGCGGCAGAGCAAAGAGCTCTGTGAATCAGTTTCTGCTATGGGGTAGTGGTGATCACCCACAACTAACTAAAGCACTTATTTGGGGGCCGCAGGATACCAGAAGTGCATCCTGCAACATCCTTTGAAGAATGGAAGGAGGACACTTCCCATCAGCACAGAAGATTCATAAGTAGAGCACTCCATGCCATGGTGGCGGTGCCCATTCTCCACTGGAGGCACAAGCCACCTTGGGAGCTGTTCCATGGCTGGAATTGAAAGCTTCTCTTCACAAAATGGGGGAGGAAGTGACACTTGGGCACCAACTTCAGCTACTGGTTAGTAAATTCAGTGGGCTAAAGTATAATTCTAAGAACAACCAAAGTTTGAACCTGTCCAAGTAAGAAAGGGCTTGGTGGCTGCCATATTAACGTGCCTGACATGAGGGGAAGCGGAGTTGACTGAAAATCACAGTGTTGGTAGGGACCGGCTTTTTTCTATCTAGATCAGATTGCTGCTCTAGCATAAGCCCCAGGCCCACCTCGGGCAGGGAGGAAGCTGGGGGGAACTGAGCCAGCCTCTCTGGGAAATTACATGCCACACTGCAGAGACTGGTGATCATCCTACTTTGACAGTGCAAGCTGCCCCAGGAACGATTCTGTGGCAGGAATTGGAAGCTCCATTTCCCCAAAACAGGGAAGAAGAAATGGCTGGCCACCAATTTCAGCTATTGATTAGCCAATTCAGCTGGCTAAAGTATAACCCTAAGAACAGCTAAAGTTTGAGCCTGTCCAAGTCAGAAGGAGGCCTGTAGATGCCATTTTGACTCAACCCCCAGAATGAGGGGAAGCAGGGCTGACTGAAAATCACAGTGACAGTAGAGACTGGTTTTCTTTACCCAGATTGGCCTGCAACACTAGCCTAGGCTTCAGGCCCACCTCTAGCAGGGAGGAAGCTGACAGGTCCTGCACCAGCCTATCCAGCTAACTGCAGGTACAGTTAGCTGGCACAGACTGAATAATTGGACATCTACTGGGGCAGCTGTGGTCATCTTGGTCCTGCGCTGCATGGATTGCTGCCCACACTTGCAGCTCCATCCTGGCTCCAAGCAGGGGAGAAAGGGATGTGAAGCTTCATCAGTCTCTATGGGCAACTACAGTCTTGGCCTGCATGACTTGGATTATTCCACAAAGCTGTGGCTCTGTCCCTACCACTGGCAAAGGAGAAAGTAGAGAGAAGCTTCTCTGGTCCTTGGGGCTATGGCCCCAAGGGTAGCTTGAGCCTCCACAGATCACAGCACCAACTACATCCGTGGCTCCTACTATACAACCAGCAAGGGAGAAAGGGCAGGAAGCTCTAAACTAAAGAGGAAAACTGCATCCAGAATAAATACTCTAATAAGCCAGATGCCAAGACATCAACAAAAAATTACAATCTACACCAAGAAACAGAAAGATATGGCCCAGTTAAAGGAACAAGGTAAGCTTCCAGATGACATAAAGGAGTTGAGACAACTAATCATAGATGTTCAAACAAATCTTTTAATAAATTCAATGAGATGGCTAAAGAAATTAAGAATATTAAGAAGACATTGGATGACCACAAAGAAGAATTTGAAAGCATACATACAAAAATAGTAGATCTTATGGGAATGAAAGGTGCAATAAATGAAATTAAAAATGCACTGGAATCATATGTTCCATATAGGCATATGGGAATCCCTATATTTTTTCTGTAACATTAATGTAATCTAAGTATCTTTTAAAAAATAAATAAAAAAAATACATTGGAATCATATAATAGCAGATTTGAGGAGGCAGAAGAAAGGATTGGTGAGCTTGAATAAATGGCCTCTGAAAGTGAACATGCAAAAGAACAAGAGAAGAAAATATTGGAAAAACTTGAACAAAGTCTCAGGGAAATAAAGGATAGCAAGAGATGTGTAAACATACATGTCATGGGTGTACCAGAAGGAAAAGAGAAGGGAAAAAGGGCAGAAGGGAATTTTGAAGAAATAATGGTATAAAGTTTCCCAACCCTATTGAAGGACATAGATATCCATGTCCAAGTAGCATGATGTACTCCCATCCAAAAAAAAATCTGAATAGAGCAACTCCGAGAAACATACTAATCAGAATGTCAAATGCCAAAGACAAAGAGAGAATTCTGAGAGCAGCAGGAGAAAAGCAATGCATAACATATAAGAGATGCCCAATAAGATTAAGTGGTGCCAATCTCTCATCAGAAACCATGAAGGCAAGAAGACAATGGTATGATATATTTAAGATACTGCAAGAGAAAAACTTCCAGCCAAGAATCTTATATCTGGCAAGCTTGTCTTTCAAAAATGAAGGCGAGTTTAGAATATTCACAGATAAACAGAAACTGAGAGAGTTTGTAACCAAGAGACCTACTTTTCAGGAAATACTAAAGGGTGTGCTACAGCATGAAAAGAAAAGGCAGGAGAGGGAGGTCTGGAAGAGAATCTAGAAATGAAGATTATATCAATAAAAGTAACTAGAAGTGTCAAAAGAGTGGTGAAAATAAAATATGACAGATAAAGCCCAAATATTTTGGAATAAGCTTAACCAACAATGTAAAGCACTCATACTCAGAAAACTACAACTCATTGTTAAAAGAAATAATAATAATTAAAAAAGACCTAAATAATTGGAAGAACATTCCATGCTCATGGATTGAAAGACTAAATATCATTAAGATTTTAAATCTACTTAAATTGATATACAGATTCAATGCAATCCTGATACAAACTCCATCAGCATTTTTTTTAAATAAATGGAAAGCATGATTGTCAAATTTTATTTGGAAGAGTAAGGGGTCCTGAATAGCCAGAAATATCTTAAAAATGAAAAGTGACATTGGAAGAATCTCACCTCCAGACTTTAAGTTGTATTACCTAGCTACAGTGGTAAAAAAGCATGGTACTGTCATAAAGACAGACACATAGACCAGTGGTTAAAAACAGACCCTCACTTCTATGGTCAGGCAATTTTTGACTAGCCTGTCAAACTCACCTAGCTCAGGCAGAAAAAATACATTCAAGAAATGGTGCTGAGTAAATTAGATATACATAGCAAAAGAAGGAAAGAGGACTCCTGTACAAAAAATAACTCAAAATGAATAAAAAACCTAAATATAAAAGCAAGAACCACAAATCTTCTAGAAGAAATTGTAGGAAAATATCCTCAAGACCTTGTGGTAGGGGGTGGAATCTTAAAAGAGATAAGAGGAGGACTGAGATGGACTATTGATATTTAATGTATGTAGAAGTTTTAATTTTACTAGAAAAGTGTGGAAAGGTACAGATTTGATGGTAACACATTTTAGTGAGTAACAGCTGGTTCATAAATGGGGATATGGCTGAAAATGTTAATCTAGGGATGTAAATGTCAATTGACAGAAAGTTAGAGAATAATCTAGGGACTGAATTGCACAGTGAACCCAGATGTGGATGAGAATAGTGGTTGATGGTACAGATGCAAGAGGGTCCTTTGTGAGCTAGAGCAGGTGTACATCAGTATTGCAGGGTGATGGGACTGTGGAGAAGCATGGGAAAAATATAAATGGAGTGACCTATGGAATGTGGTTAGCACTATGCCAAACATGAACTGTGCTGATAATGGGGAAGTATGGAGAATGTTTGCAAATGTATGCTGTGGAACTGATAATAATTGGATGATATTCTCTCATAATCTGTAACAAATGTTCCACTAAGATGTGGTTTGTTTAGGAGGGGTGTTGTTTGGGAATTATGCACATATGCATGATTGTTTTGTGAGTTTACAACTTTTGTCATAAAAATATATTTTAAAAATGATAATAGGGTGGGTTGCAGGAAAATACACCAAATGTAGGATAAGGATTATGATTAATAGTAAGATTTTGACAATATTCTTTCATAATTTGAACAAAGGTCTCACGACATTGCAAGGTGTTGGTGGAAGTTGATGTATGGGACCCCTGTATGATGTTATGAATGTTTCCTTTGTAAGCTCTCAACTTTTACTATACATTTATTGTTTATGTATGTTCATATATAAATGATATAAATAATAATAATAATAGGGTGGGTTGGGAGAAAATACTTTGGTTAGTAGCAATATTTTGAGGATGCACCTTAAACATTAGTTAAAGTGTTTCACAACAATGCAAGATATTGGTGGTAGGGTGAGTATGAGAGCCCTGTTATGTATATTTGTTTTGTAAGTTCACAACTATTACTATACACTTATTGTTTATGTATGTTCATGTATGAGTGAAATATTTCATTAAATAAAAAAATAAAATAAAATAACTAGTTAACAATAATATACATTATTGATTTTATTAATTGAGGAATCGATGATAACAATTCCTAAGCATTTAGAATGAAATGTCCATTAAGGTAATTCTGGGTATAGCTAAACAACATATCACATGGCTTGGAAACAAGTACCTTTTGCCTTTTCATAATCACAAGAACAAAACTCTACATCTTTCCTTCATCAGAACTCACACACCCCATTTCAATCCAATCCTCCAATCCACTGAGAATGCTCTCCATTAGAATAGGGCCTGAACCAATAACCTGTGACTCTTTTGTGACATTTAACCATCAGGGACATTTATAGGAGAAAGAGACTAAAATAGACTTCTCTATGTGCCAGACACTCTTCTGAATGCAGTAGTAACTCATTCAAATCTCAAAGTAATGTGATGAAATGGGTATAATTACTATCTTTATATTTATTCACAAAGGAAAGTTGAATGATTTGCCCATGTTGGCATGGTGAGAGAAGCCATCATCTTTTTCTTGTAATATAACAAACTTTACTTTCAAGGAGGTTTTAGATTACAGAAAAGTTATATAGAAAGTATAAAGGATTCCTATATACCCCACACCCACTCCCTCTCACATCTTCCATGATTAATAACATCTTACAATTGTGTGATACATTTATTACAATTGAGGAATAAATATTGAAGCATTACTAGGACCCAAGGTCTATAGTTTACATTCTGATGTACACTTAATTTCAATGCACTAAAAATGCCCTATGCTCCACCTGTTACTCCCTCCACCACCCCTCAGAAACTCTGGTAACCAATATCTTTATAGCAATGTTACATGTTCTTTCATTACCACAGTATTAAAAAGTTTACTTTGTCCATGGTTACATTTCTCCCTTAAGTTTGTTTATTCCTCAACTTTGAGGATATGGGGATGGTGATGCCCACTCTACCTCATATTGAGAGGACAGAAGCCATCATCTTAACCACTACAATATCTTGAAATAAAGAGAACTAGGAGGTGGGGAGGGCAGGGTGGGAGGATGTAGACAACAGGAAAGGTGAGTAGCATCCCCTTGGGCCCCCAAACAATAATCCATGGCATCAGAGATTAGGAGAGCTCTGATATAACAAAGCAGCACAGCGGTGATGTATGAGAGAGGGAAGAGGAGAAAAATCATCCCTCCCAGACCTCCCAGCCATAGGGTTCCATGAACGCCATGACAATTCTGCCTGCTGAGCAAATTGAGGATTAAATCACAGGAGCTCAAATGTCTTCAAGTAATAAATCCAATATAGACAAGAGCGCCAATATATGTAGGAGTCCACAGCTGCCTCAGGACCCATTCTTCAAAAAACCAGGGGACTCCAGGACATTTGTTTCTTCAAACATGATCTCTAAGCTCCCACTGGGTAAAAAGGGGAAGGAAATCCCTAATCCATGCTTTCTCCAGAGGTCCAAGCAGTTATGAGGTTCAGACGGCTGACCCTCTGTGGCAGCTTTCATGCTCCAGTAGGATGGAGAAGTGAACTTGGGAGGGAAAATAGCTCTGGGGATAATGATTGCAGCTGCCATTTTATACAACCCCCCAGAATATTCATTTCTAGATCTTTGAAGACATCACTATCTCCTTTCCATGTATTATGATTCAGATGTTGAGAATGAGAAAGCAGTATTCCCTCAAAAAAAGTGGTACAAACAACTCTATCACTGATTTTTATACTTTTCCCAAATAGATGATTATTTTCTTCATTGCTCGGGGGTAAAAATCAAGGGCAGAATATTGGCCGTCTATCATAAACCTAAGCTGCAAAAACATTCTGTGAGGTCTCAAGAACTTAAAAGCATCCCACATAGGAAGGAATTTGAACTAAAAAAAAAGTGATTTCGAAGGGCAAGGTAGCAACCTTACCAAAAGTAGGAAACAGGAGACAGATGTCTCATTACTGCTGGGATGTAGATTCTGTGAAGCTGGGATTTTGCTGAATCAAGAAGTAGACTCAGGCTGGGCAGGGGTCATGGGACCCAGCCAACTGTCAGTGCAGCACTGGCTGTGTGAGATTGAAGCATCACAAGTCTCCAGCAGTGGGGGAACAGGTGTCGTTCAACAGATTTGGCTTTTTCAAAACTCCTAAACTCTCCTATCTAATCTGCTCCAACTATAGGCAATGGCAATTCTATTTCAAATTGCCCTATCATTTGGGTCAATGTCTAGACCTTCCATTCCATTTAAATGTTCTATCTGGCTATCTTTGTATCAACATCATCAGGTCTTGATTACTGTGACTTTATAATTAGCCTTAATTTCACATAGGAAAGTCATCCTGCCCTTTTGTTCTTCTAAAAAGTGCCCTCCTTATACTTCCATGGAATTTGAATATGTTTATCTTGTCATAGGGTGTTATCTCATTAGATGGAAACCCACGCAAAAAAACAACAAAATATTAAACTTCAGTCCTGGGGAGTCCTGCTACATTCTCAAACAGAGGGGCCAGAATCTCATGAGTAAAAAGGCAGTGTCTAATAGAAGAAAACAGAACAATATACCAAGCTCCTAAAATTAATGCATGTAACTATAAACCTTATTTGTGTAAACTTGAACGTTAGCCTAATAATATTGCCTAAGAGTTGCCTCCAGAAAACTTTCTTACTCAAATTCAAATATGACCTCTTTTCTAAGCCAAACTCAGCAAATAAATGCACTACTTTCCCCCCAGCATGGGACTTGACTTCTGAGAATGAACCTCCCTGGCACCAAGGGATTAATACAAGCACCAACCAACAATGCATTTGGAAAAAGAATTTTGGCCAAAAGGAGGAAATATTAAATATGAAGACTTTTTCCTACTAAGAGTTTTCAAAGTGAGTCAGGAGTTCAGTTTGCGAGGTTCACTTATGCATGTCTCAGGCACTTCTCACTAACTGCCACAGTAAACAAAGACTCAAACGGGATGCTCCTGTGGGCTCTAGATATAGGGAAGTTACACAACTCCTTGAAATGAGCACCCCGGTGGTGAGCCTTACCTTTGAAAATATGTAAACCTATTTCCCCAATGTAACAAGTTAGACTCATCTATAATTTTTCTACAAATAGTTCTTCTACCTCTTTTATTTGAGCCTATAATTAACACTATACCTGTTAAACATGTCACAGAGACCTAAATATTTATTCTGTTCATATTCCAAATTCACTATTCTGCTGAGTAATGAATTTCAACAGAGTTGCAGCCAACACCTACTCTCCATATCACTGGACTCACCCAGGAAAACTAACAAAATGGTGAGGATGAGCAATACCCATCCCAAAAAACAGTGTCTACAACTACGAACAAGACAGTTCCTTTCATCTGCCCCATGGGAAATAAGACCCCTCTCAATCAGAAGCAGGGTGGGCATCACCATCCAAAAATCAAGACTGAGAAATGAACAAACATGAGAGGGGAATGCAACCATGGACAAAGTAAATTATTAATATTGTAGTAATGAAATAACATGTAACATTGATATAATGATAATGGTTACCAGAGGTTCTGAGTATAGGGGGAAGGACTAGCAGATGGAACAGAGGGCCTTGGAATCAAGTGTAAACCACATTGTAAACTATAGACCTTGGTTAGTAGCAATACTTCAAAATTTATTCATCAATTGCAACAAATGTACCACAAAATTGTAAGATATTATTTGTAGGGGAATATGTGGGAAGGGAGAGGGTAGGAGTACATGGGGATCCCTTTTACTTTGGTTTCACTTTTCTGTAATCTAAAACCTCTTTAAAAATAAAGTTTTTTTATAAAATAAATAAATAAAAAGTTCCCCCATTTTTTCCTCAACATTCTTTATCACATTTAACACATCATGTTGATTTTCTCTTTTTCATTTTCTTTAGTGTTTTCTCCTCCTTATATAGTATATATTCAATGATGATGGAGATTTTTCTCTGTTTTGCCCCCTGTTATTTTTCTACTGCCACATACAAATACTCATCACATGAATAAATGGTTTCAAAAAATTCATAATGTGGCCAGAAACTTTTTTAGGGGTTGGGTGCTCTTACTTTTTAATGGTGGTAAAATACACATAACATAAAATTTACCATTTTTGGCATTTAGCACATTCACAATGTTGTATCATCATCATGACTGTCTAGTTCCAGAAAATTTTCTTCATCCCAAAAGGAAACCCACATCCATTAGCATTCTCTCTCCATTACTCACCACCTCCTTCCCAGGCACAAGCAACTACCATTCTGCTTTCTGTCTCCAGTCAGTTTTCTGGTCTGGAATTTTCTTATAAGTGGAGTCATTCAATATATGGTATTTGGTGTCTGGATTCCCTCACTTTTCATAATATCTTCAAAGTTTTTCCTGTTCCTCTGAAACATTGTGCAGTACTTTATTCGTTTTCATAGCTGAATAATATTCCAATGTGTGTATGTTACCATAAGCAGAGTTATTTCCAACAGGAGAGCCCTCCTGATCCAGTGCCCCTGAGGAGAAACACATTTCTCAGTGAGAAGGTGATTTTTAATGAGTGCACAAGCAAGGAACTAGGGGAATCTTCCCAAAACCTGTTCTAAGTGAGAATGGGAGCAAGGGTTTTTGTAGGCAAAGGAGAGGGCAAGGGAAGAAGGAAAACAAGTAAAAAAAAAAAAAAGAGAGAGAGAGAGAGAGAGGTAACTAGATTTTCCAGGGGTTTTGTGAGGAGGGTACGTGCAACTTGTCAGTTCTGCATTGTTTCAAGTACATTCAACTTTTCCTTGGTTTTAGTGGCTAATTAACCATAGTTTAAATATGGCTGTGCACAACACTCAAGGATATTAAGCCTTTTATCTCTAAGAAAATTTACAGATTTATTGGGTCATAAGTTGCTTCTGACACCATTCTGTCTGATTTTCCTTGAAGACATTATCTTATTCTTGTAAGCAAAATTGAGAAGGTCTTGTTTATATCCTTCAAGGAACCAAGTGCAAAGAATAAACATTTAAAATTATATTAATAGAAAACCAGTTCAATTAATATATTAGAATTTTCAGACCTGCATAAGTGAAGAAATTTGTGATAAGTACATTTTCCAGCTATTATGGTATACCACATTTTGTTTATCCATTCATCTGTTGATGAACATTTGGGCTGCTTCCACCTTTTGGTTCTTGGGAAAATTGTTGCTCTGACACATAATGACATTAAGTGTGTGATTTCTGGATTGCCATCCAATCCTGAAGCAGTTAGTGTGGTCTAGTTTTAAATCTTGTTTGGCTACTTATTTGCAGAGTGACCCCAGGGCAGTAGCTTGAGCCTAGGATCCTCGCCTTCCTCAGAACAGCAGCTTTTTGTGGTAGAATCTCATGTTAATGAGGTGACAGATATGAAATCTCCCTGTCACCTGGGAACACATAGCAGGAGATTTGGGGTTGTGTTTCCTCCCAGATAAATGGGCAAATGCCACTCTTCCTAGTGTGAGAAACCTGGTGACATGGAGAATGCATCCAGGTACAGAAGTATTTCATTTGTGAGTGACCAACATTTTAAAACCTGGAACTTTCACATAAAATCTAGATTTCTGACTTATCTGCAAAATACAGGCTCCAAGCCTGTATTCCGCCAGAGAAACCACTGGCACAGTAGAATGACAGCTGACTCCTTTAGATGGGTGTGTGCTGCCCCCTAGGTTCACAGGCCCCACAGCAGTGAGCAAGGCTTTCCCTGCCTGACCTTGACCTGTGTTCCTTGCTATTTCTAACATTTCTCTTTTTCTTTTTTTTTTTCCTGTTAGAGAATTTGTGAGATTACAGAACAATCATGCATAAAATACAGGGCTGCCATACACCACCCTATATTAACACCTTACATTGGTGTGGTATATTTGTCACAATGGATGAAAGCACATTTTTAAAGTGTATTATTAACTATGGCTCATGGTTTAACTTAGGGTTCACTGGTTATATAATGCAGTTCCACGTACTTTTAAAATTTTTTATTCTAATAAAGTATATACAACTTAAAATTTCCCCTTTTAACCCCATTCAAATAGATAATTCAGTGCCTTTAATTATGTTCACAATATTATGCTACCATACTGACCATGCCTCAGTTCACCTCTACTTCTCATTTGTGAAACATGGGTAGTAGGGGCTAGTAGCCACTTCACCCAGTTGTTTCTGAGTGAGATAATTCATGTAAAGTGCTGTGCATAGCACATGTTATATAGTATTGAATACAACTAGGAAATAAAAATAAACATGAAGCCCAAAGAAATCAAAAAAGGAAGGGAAAAGATAAAAGTAATTAGTACCTTCAATACCTCTGCCTTCAGGCTGGAAGCTTTACAATCCTTATTTTAAGAAATCACTATGGAATATGTACTCCTGATTCTCCATTTCAAACAAATGAGGCAGGAGTGTTACATTTATTCATGATCATACAGCAGATAAGAGATAAGGAATGTGGGCCTACTGATCCCACTAAGCCAATGTTTCTCAAAGAGGGTCAGCTGACCCTCTTCCTCAGAATCTTACAAATATCCTTCTGAAATACTGCCTTCTAGGTGTCAGAACAAAAAAAAATCTAAAAAATTATAATTAAAAGTATAAAGCCTCCAAGATTGCAGAGTGAAAATTAATGTAACAGCAATTAGGAAGAGACCAAATCCAAAGAATCCGAACGCAACCAATAATGGCAATATCTATAGAGAAGGTAGCAGCAATCAAGAGTAGTCATATGGTTAGTGACTGGCTACTTAGAATGCAATCAGTGAAAGAAGGTTGTAGCAAACAATATTGACCAGGTGAGGAAGGACATCATGGTTCAAGATATTAAGCTTTGAGTAAGTGATGAGGAAAATGCAGTAAAAAAAATAGCTAGGGGAAAAGTGGCCAGGAATGTATTCAAGGTAAACAAATAGTGTTTAGTCTATTGAAGAAGAAAGCTAGTTGGAAAAATTTACTTTAAATATGGTTAGTATGTACAATAGGGAGGAAGCAGGTAGGATGTTGGAAGCAATCTGGAAGAATGTAGTGAAAGATGATATGTGTAAGCAAATACAAAGAGACAGAGGGGTAGGGGGAATGGGGAGTTATTGCTTGATGGGTACAGAGTTTCTATTTGTAGTGATGGAAAAGTTTTGATAATGGATGGTTGTACTGGTAACAATATTACATAATATCACTGAATTGTACATGTGGTTAAAATGGGAATTTTTTTTTCTGTGAAAAAATATATATCAACCACAATAAAATATTTTTAACAAAAGGTTGCCTGCTGGCTCCATGACAGAGCCATAGACCCAAAGACACTGAGAGTTTCATTCAACAATTCAGCAATCTCCCTGGCACCCTAAACACTGAGAACCTCTGTGAAATGCAGAGAGGACGTCTGTTTCTTTGCTTTCTCTCTCTCTCTCTTTCTCTTTTTAAATTAGTTTTCATTTACAAACATGCTATACCTACCAAGAAAAACCTCCGCCTTCCCTCCCTCCGCCCATTCTCTGGTAACATTGAATTCAGTATTCTGATATGCTAATTCTGCTCAAAGCAACATGCCAGAAATGAGTTGGCCTTTACAATGGGATTTTATTACCTTACAAGCTTACAGTTCTGAGGTTGTGAAAATATCCAAATCAAGGCATCATCTGGTGATGCTTTCTCCCTGAAGACTGGCTGCTGACAATACTGGACTCCTCTGTTACATGAGAAGGCGCATGGCACCATCTGCTGTTCTCTTCCTTCTGCTCCCAGTTTTGTTGCTTTTAGCTGCTGGCTTCCCCATGGTTTCTCTCTCTCTCTCTCTCTCTCTCTCTCTCTCTCTCTCTCTCT
>JAKSZT010052292.1:1990014-2028324 GCA_026826555.1 Tolypeutes matacus | reverse complement strand
CATTGACAAGTGTGGCTTCCATTAACAGATTTGCCACTGACTCAAAATAGAACAGAGGTTAACATTACAAATTAGCTAATGAACATGTAATGAGAGTGAATCTAGGGCCAGGCATTGTGACTAGGGTTGCTATTTGGATTAGCCTAACTAGGAACAGGGAAGAAGGTAGATCATAATCTACCTGCTTTAGATCCATTAGAATTTGGTGCATTGGATTGATTCTGAAAGGGATGCAGTAGTTCCATCTCAAAATGCACTTCCAATGTGGGAGTTGACATTGGCAAAACCCTTACTCTGGTGTCCTAACAAATATGAACCCTGATAGAAGCTTTCACAAAAATATTATATATCCATATATATACAAGGAACTAAAGATACAGAAGTAAGACTCATTTCCATGGCAAAGCTCATGGCAAAATCCTCACCCTTGTATTTCCCAGACAGTAGATGACCTAAGATTCTGTCAGCCCTCCTGACTTCAACTCCAGGTAGTAACCTCTTAGGAGCTTTCTCAGTGACAATGCACTCAATTCTCCAACATTTAATTTCTGAATCTTCCAAAGGAAATTCCAGTGAAAACTCTGAGGGGGAATTGAGCACAAAAATAATTTATTCAGGGAATGGCTGTAGCTCAAGTGGTTCAGCACCTGCTTCCTGTGTACAAGGTCCTGGGGTCAATCCCCAGAACCTCCTAAAACAAAAAAAGTAACTAACAAATGAATGACAACAACTCTCATTGGGGAGCAAATGTAGCTGAGTTGTTGAACACCTACTTCCCATGTATGAGGTCTTGGGTTCAATCCCAGGTACTTCCTAAAATAATTAATTATGATTTCTGCCCCAGCAGTCAAGGGAGAAATGAACTCTATAGATGCAGAAAAAGCATTCGACAAAATATGGCATTCTTTCCTGATAAAAACACTGCAAAAATAGGAATAAAAGGAAACTTTCTGAACATGATAAAGGGTATATATGAAAAATCCAGAGCCAACATCATCTTCAATGGAGAAATCCTAAAAACTTTCCCTCTAATATTGGGAACAAACAAGGATGCCCACTATCAATGCTCCTATTTAACATTGTCTTAGAAGTACTTGCTCGAGCACTGAAGCAAGAAAAAGTTATAAAAGGCATCCAAATTGGAAAGAGAAGTAAAAATTTCACTATTGCAGATGACATGATTCTATACAGAGAAAACCCCGAGAAATCTACAACAAAACTTCTAGAACTTATAAAGGAGTTCAGTAATGTCACAGGCTATAAGATCAATGCTCAAAAATCAGTAGCATTTCTGTACACCAATATCAAGCAATCTGAGAAGGAATTCAAGAAAAAATACGATTTACAATAGTAACTAAATGTATCAAACACCTAGTAATAATCTTAACTAAAGATGTAAAGGACTTATATACAGAAAACTACACAATACTGTTAAAGGAAATCAAAGAGGACTTAAATAAATGGAAGAATATTCCCTGTTCATGGATAGGAAGACTAATCAAGAGTTAATGCAATCTCAATAAAAATCAACACTGTATTTTTTTAATGAAATAGGAAATCTCACTACAAAATTTATTTGAAAGGGTCAAAAATGTTGAAAATAAAAATGAAGTTGGAGGTATCACACTACCTGATTTTAAAACACACTACAAAACTACATTGGTCCAAACTGCATGGTATTGGCACAAGAACAGACATACTGACCAAAGGAAACAAATTAAGAGTTCTGATATAGATAATCAGATATACTTTTGATATAAAGTCATCTGATAATCAACATGGCCACAAAGCCCACTTAGTTGGGAGAGAATGACCTCTTCAACAAATGGTGCTTGGAGAACTGGATATCCATACCTGAAAGAATGAAAGAAGAACACCATCTCACACCTTATACAAAAATCAACTCAAGATGGATCAGACTTCTAAATATAAGAGCCAAGACCATAAAGACCTTGGAAGATAATGTAGGGAAGCTTCTATGGACCTAGTAATAGGAAATGGTTTTATGAACGTCACACCCAAAGCACGAGCAGCAAAAGAAAAAATAGATAAATGGGATCTCCTCAAAATTAAAAACTTCTGCACCTCAAAGGACATTATCAAGAAAGTAAAAATGCAGTCTACCCAATGGGAGAAGGTATTTGGCAACCATATATCAGATAGGAGCCTAATATCCTGCATACATAAAGGAATCCTACACCTCAAAAATTAAAAGACAAACAATCAATTTAAAAAATGGACCAGACCTTGACTAAAAGGGGGAAAAGGTAAAGACAAATGAGTTGATGTGGCTAAGAGACTTCAAAGAGAATCGGGAGTTTATCCCAGAGGTAGCGCTTATGCACACTTCAGTAGGATATCATAGAACACCGAAGTGGATATCACCCCACACAGAGAGGCTTCTACTGGCTCTGGAGACACCCAGGTCCTATATAAAGGGGGATAGTTCCAGTGATTGATGCCTTATCAGTGGGCTATACTTTGGAATCTGTGCTCCTGAGAGTGACAGAGTTGGTCTCAAATAAGTCCTCCCTGCACATGGTCCATCAGTCCCTTCTATTCAAACCTATATGTGGGGCTGGAGTTTGTAGGTGTACTTCCAGAGACTGGAGCCTCTGGCCTGTCCATGTGTCAGCTGTGCCTGGAATCTCAGTGGAGCTGCAATTCCTACTCTACAGCTCAGTGGACTCACCCAAGTCAGCTGGTGATGAGATGATGGGCAGCAGCCATCCCAGGGAATGGAGAGAGTCTGAAGCTGCAGGCAAGATAATCCCATCTATCATATCCATGGGATATAAGCCCCCTCTCACTTGGAGGTGGGGTGGACATCACCATCCCAAACTCCTCAGGATTGGGGGAAGAGATATGGACTAGAGTAGACTTACAGGTATTCTGTTGTAGACATATTGTGATTCAAGCAATGGAAGAAGTTACAACAGTGAGGTGGAGCCAGTGGCCACTGGATGCTTTCAGGGCAGGGAAGGGAAAAGCAGTTGTAATACAGGGGCTTTTTCAGGACTTGGGAATTATCCTGAGTGACATTACAATGACAGATATAGACCATTTACATCAGCATATAACATGCAGAATTGTATGGGAGAGAGTGTGGTCTACAATGTGAACTATGGTCCACACTTAGTGGCAAAGCCCCAGGATGTGTATATCCATTCCAGGTGGTGTTCCACACTAATGAAAGATGCTTATGTGGGATGTTATGGGAGGTGTGGGAGGTGGGGAACATGTGAATTCCTGTAATTTTTGTGTAACATTTATGTAATCTAAGCATCTTTTAAAATATTTTAAAAAATAATAATTTTTTTAAAAATGGGCAAGCGACCTGAAAAGACACTTCTCTGAGAAAGAAATACAAATCACTTAAAAGCACATGAAAAAATGCTCAACATCGCTAGCTATTAGGGAAATGCACATCAAAACTACAATGAGATACCATCTTACACCCATTGGAATGGCGGCTATTAAAAAAACAGCAGACTCTAAGTGCTGGAGAGGATGTGGAGGAATTGGAATCCTCATCTACTGCTAGTGGGATTGTAGAATGGTGCAGCCACTGTGGAGGACAGTTTGGCTGTTCCTCAAAAAACTAACTATAGAACTTCACTTGATCGAGCAATTCCAATGCTGGGTATATACCTTGAAGAATTGAGAGCAAAGACACGAACAAATATATGCACACCAAAGTTCATAGTGGTATTGTTCACTATTGCCAAAAGTTGGAATCAACCCAGGTGCCCATCAACAGATGAATAGATAAACAAAATGTGGTATATACACACAATGGAATATTACTGAGCTCTAAGAAGGAATAAAGTGCTAACATACGGGATAACATGGATGAATACTGAAGACCTTATGTTGAGTGAAGCAAGCCAGGCATTGAAGGATGAACAGTACAGGACCTTACTGATATGAATTAAGGAAATTGAGCATTCTCAGAGAGTTATTGTCTGACAGATATGTTCACAAGAAATAGAAAGAAAAGAGAAGCTTGTGAGCCATCCCCCATATGGATATAATCTATCATAAAGTGATAGAGTGTAGTTGCATATTGAAGGGAGACCTAGCAGAGCATGGAAGAGAAATAATTAACTGTGTCATGATGCCATCTCCTCTGTGTCTGAATGGGAGGAGTGGTACCACATTTCAAATTATTATGGTTTATTTCACACCCATATATATAGGCACCCTGTAGTTAAGGCGATTGCAAGCCATCCTCAGGCAGAAAGAGAACATACTTAGTTCTCAGGCTTGATGACTATAGATAATGTTGTTTAAGTAGTGTATTCTAATGGGATGGGAGGATAATTTAATACCCTACTACATTGGGAATTTGAAAGAGTCTGGCAACCTGAGGAAAACTGATGTCAGTTTGTATCCTGAGGTAAATCTCAGGGGATGGTGTTCTCATTCTCATCCCTAGGCTCCCAATATGCAGAGAGTACTTATCAGGGTGAGAGTAGAGAAAATTATGACAGATGGAACTCACATTTTCTTAAAGGGAAAATCAACTTCTGCATTTTATGTAAAAATTAAGATGTACCAATTTTTTTCATTTTTCCTGAAGTCTTACACGGTTAAAACCATGAAATTGTGGGGAATCAAAAGATTCCAAGGACGTATCTCTAGTTACCCAAAAGAGTTGAATTTTCACCCTCCAATGTGAGAAATCATGGCAGATGGGGAATGCAGGCATAGGAAACTCGGGGTATGCCTTTGATTGTTGAGTAGCGAAGGGAAACTTCACTTTTTTTAACTTGTCCATTTCATAGTGATGTCCCTACTCTCATGGTAAAATGTAAGGATGCTCGTACTCAGCCTGTACATTCCAGTACAGGTATATGTCTTTTTTGTGGTTTATTCTCCCACATTAGATGTCCATTTGTCTTCACAAGAGCCAAAGCTGCCTTACCTTACCTCCTGTAGGAACTACAAAGGAACTAAATAGGAATTCAGCCTTCCATATGTTGAACAAAAATAATCTGAATGCAACCTTTTATTTAACTGTTTAAACAGTGTTTGGTATTAACACTTGCACTGAGTTGAGAGAGAACACTTTAAGAAGTAGCAGAAAACAGAATATATTCCATCATTTTTGGACCCCGGATGTTCATTGTTGATTAAAAAAAATTAAATTATATTATGTACATACAATGGAATATTATTGTGATAATACTATGTGGATGAACTTCAGCAACATTATGCTAATTTCCTATATTCCATTTATATAAAAAATACAGGAATGCACCTCAATAAGGCAGAAAGCAGATTGGTGATTGCCAGGTGCTAGAGGAAGGGAAGAGTGTGTAGTAACTCCTTGATGGGTATTGAATTTCCCTCTGGGGTGAAGCAAATATTTTGAAACTGGACTGAGATGGTGGTTTTACAACATTGTGAATGTACTAAATGTAGTGTTTTAGTTTGCTAAAAGCTACTGGGAGCAATATGTCAGAAATGTGTTGGCTTTTGTCATGGAAATTTATTAGGTTAAAAGCCAGCAGTTCTGAAACAATGGAAAAGTCCAAATCAAGGCATCATCAAGGGATAGTGTTGCAACAAGTTGCACTGTGGGTGACCAGACACATGGCAGCTTCATCTAAAAATGCTTTCTCAGGGAGTGGATATAGCTCAGTCCCTTGGGTACTCCCCTCTCATGTGGGAAGTCCCGGTTTTGGTTCCCAGTGCCTCCTTGAGAAGGTGAGCAAACAATGACCAGATAGATGAGTGAACTCTCTGGGGCAAGGGGAGAGATAAATTTAAAAAAATAATAAAATAAATCTTCTGAACTCAGCATATAAATGCAATAACCTCCCACAAATGTGGGACATGACTCCCAGGGATGAGCCTCCCTGGCAATGAGGTATTACTACCAAGTACCAACTACCAATGCAACTGGAAATAGACCTTGAATAAAAGGGAGAAAAGGTAAAGGCAAATGAGTTTATCTGGCTACAAGACTTCAAAGTGAGTCTGGAGGTCATTCCAGAGGTTATGCTTTTGCACATCTCAGCAAGAACTCATTGACTGCCAAAGTAAATAATACCTCAAAATAGCTCCTGAGGGCTCTGGAGACATCCAGACACTATAGGAAGGGCAGACAGCTCAGGAGTTTGGTGCCCTGCCAGCGGGCCCTACTTTCAATTTACGCTTCCCTGTGTGACAGAATTGGACTCAGTTGTGGTTTCCCTACACATGGCTCTTTGCTTCCTTCTATTTGACCCTATAGTAGGTGCTGGAGGTGGTAGGTGTACATCCAATAGACTTGAATCTTTGGATTTTCCATGTGTCAGCCGGGCTCTGCACCTCAAAGGAGTTGTAACATCTAATCTCCAGTTCATTCAGATCACCCAGGACAACCAACAAGGGGGTGATGATGGACAACCACCACACCAAGGAAGTGAGACAGCCTACAACTGCAAGCAAGAGAGTCCCATCCATTGGCTATATGGGACTGAAGACCCCTCTCAATTAGAGGTGAAGTGGGTATCACCATCCCAGAATCCTCAGGATTGGGGAATGAACTATGGACTAGAGTGGACTTACTGGTATTCTACTATAGATTGAGCCAGGACGGGGGTAAGGAAAGGGGAGTTAATGCTTAATTGGTACAGAATTTCTGTTTGGGATGATGGAAGTTTTGGTAATGGATGGTGGTGATGGTAGCACAACACTGTGAATGTAATTAACATCACTGAATTATATATTTGACTGTGGTTAAAAGGAGAAATTTTAGGTTACATATATGTTACTAGAATTAAAATGAAAGAATAAAAAACCATAGGCCTGTATAACACAAACAGTGAACCCTAATGTAAACTATGGAATATTCTAATAGCACAAATAATATTCTTTCATGGATTGTAACAAAAGTACCACAATAATGCAAAGTCTTAATAATGGGGGGAAGGGTATGGGAATTCTGTATTTTCTGCATAATTTTTTTTGTAAACAACTTCTCTAATAAAATCATTTTTAAAAAGTTAAAAAAAAAAAAATGAAAGAACTTATTGATGTGGAGGCTGTGGCCACTGGAGGTTCTGAGGGCTGGAAGAGGGAAAACAGGTATAATATAGGGGCATTTTCGGGACTTGGGAATTGTCCTGAATGACATTGCAATGACAGATACAGGCCATTATGTATCTTGCCATAACCTACAAAGTTGTGTAGTAGAGAGTGTAAACTAAAATGTAAGCTATAATCCATGCTTAGTGGCAATGCTCCAAAATATGTTCATCAATTTCAATGAATGTACCACACTAATGAAGGAAGTTATTAATGAGAGGAAGTGTGGGTGGAGTAGGGAGCAAGGCACATGGGAATCCTCAATATTTTTTATGTAACATTTATGAAATTGAAATATCTTTTTAAAAAATTAAAAATGAAAAAAATAAACTGCTTTCTCTCAGAGCTCAGCTGTTGGTGATCAGGCACATGGCAGGGCATAATAGCTGCTCTGCTGATCTCAGCCTTCTCCTCCAAACGCACTTTCTCCTCTGGCTCAGCTGTGGGTAATCACACATATGATTCATCTCTCCCCTCTCCTTCAGGTCTTGTCCCTTTCAGGCTCTCCTAGGCCCCTTTCGGTGCCTCTATGCTCCACTTATTCCAGTCCCTGGCTTCCAGGACCTCTCTCTCAGCCTCTCAGGGTTTCTATGTCTTTGCAGCTTTTTTGTGTGTGTCTGAGGATTTTTTCTGAGGACTCTGGTAAGAGGGTTAAGACCCATTCTGGGGTTGCAATCTAATCAAAGGCTCTTAACTGAAGCTATCTACTCAAAGTAATTTAAATAAAAGGTCCCATCTACAGTGGGTTTACAGACAGAGGAATGAATTCCCTTAAGACAAGGATTTTATGAGGTTCACAAAAAACTCAAACCAGTGTAGTCACTGAATTGTTCATGTTAAATTGGTAAATTTTATTTGAATTTCACCGCAGTTTAAAAAATGAGAAAAAATACAATCTTGCATATAGCTTGAGAAATATAATTTTAACTTCTAATTTTATGTATGCATATATATAAAAAGCCATGTAGTTGCATACTTAAGGTCAAAAAGCTAGTAGCTATTGGCTAGCCAAACTACAACAAATTCTCTGATGCTATCTTATTTCACAATCATTTCATTTAATCAAATATAGTGTAACTGAGACACAATGAGGTTGAAAGTAATTAGCAAATAGCTTCAAACTTTCTTTTTCAGTCTACAATTTAAAATGTTTAACTCGTTTTTAAAGAATAAAAATCAGTTTTTGATGCATAAGAGCCTGTCTTTTCCTGGACTTTGAAAAAGGTAGGCCCACCTAAAAATGGAGAAATTTTTTTGTATTTGGATCTTAACATAATACCTTTCTTCTTCTACAGTATTAGAATTTGGAGTTTCCTTTTTGATTAGGTGTTTTCATTTACTAGAGGTGTTGATACTGATTGATGCAGGGGTTCTCTGCCAGATGCACATTGAAAAGCCAATTATAAGACACAGGAGTTTCAAAGAAATTTTATTCCTGAACTCAAAGCAAAGAGCATAGAAGACCTATTGGTCACAAATCTCCCTGAACTGGAGAAATGTAGTGTTTTATACCATTCAAACAAAGTTAGGCAGGCTCAGGGTGATAAAGAGGTTAGAGATAGTCTAATTGCTGAATAGCGGGGACGATGTGGGTCAAATGTTTGGGTGTCCATCTCCCATATGGAGGGACCCGGGTTCGATCCCCGTCGATCTCCCGGTTAAAAAATTAAAATAAATAAATAAATAAATAATCGCTGAATAAGTGTAGACTAATTACATGCTTAGATTAGTTTAAAATTTAAGCTATTGGGCAAGTCCGGTGGGCCAACTCTAATTAGAAGAGCTTTGCTTTAGCAAGATAATTTAGGAATTTGGGCTGGGCCATCCTGGGCTGACACAGTTTAATAAAGTGTGACATGAAAGGCCACCTGACTTCAGGGGACTACATGGAAGGGCACCCCACTTCTGGGTTGCAAAATAATAAAATGAGATATAAGCGGACACAGTAAAGAGTTTTCTCTTTACCATGCAGTGATTGGGTATGCACATGTAGTTCCACAATATAGTATCAGCATTAAAGAAATAAAGTTTACAGTTCAGTGATTTACAACACTTTCAGATATCTGCTTTTGTATATTTCAAGGCTAACATGCATCAAGGCTATAATTCCATAAGCTATCAGAGTTACTGATACTTTCTTTTGGCTACATTGGAAAATATCAGGTTACCAATTGCTTAAAGTGCAATTTAGTGAGTCAGATTACATCTGTTAATTTTTTAGTTACAAGGTAAAGTTTATTAGATTCATATGATTGTCTATGATAGGAAAGGGATGTGAATTGATGTTCATGTAGTTAAATTATCCTGTGCCTAAATAAGTTTTCTTATTTCAAGACTTATTGAAGTTTTAAACATACAATTAAGCACACTAAGAATGGTTAAAAGAACTTATTCTCTTCACTCAGATAAAAAATATTACCAACTTCTTCATTTCTCTAAAATTTTTATTGAATTTGTGTGTATGTGCAAATATGTGTGAGTAGATGTAGCTATAATTTTTCTGTAAATATCCACAATGATTTGTAGGTATATTTTTTGTGTCTATTTATAAATAGATTCACACAAAATATCTTAAATTTAAGTGTCAAAATTTTGATATAGGATTGATATTCGAGCTTTTTCTTAATTCCTATGACATATGCATCTTTTTAAGCAGTTTTATTGAGATATATTCACACACCCTACAATCCATCCAAAGTGTAGGCTGAATGGCTTTCAGTATAATCACAGAGTTGTGCATTCATCACCACAATCAATTTTATAACATTTTCATTAATCCAACAAGGAAAACCCCACACCCCTTAACAGTCATCTCTCAATCTCTCTATCCTTCCCCACTCCTACATAACCATTAATTTAACACTGTCTCTATAGATTTATTTATATTTTACACAATTGAATTCATACCATATGTAGAACTTTGTTTCTGGTTTCCTTCACTTAGGATAATATTTTTAAATTACTGTTATTTTCTTAAGTGGAGAAATAGTAGGTTTACATAAAAATCATGTGAAAACTACAACTCCATAATATATAGCAGCATCTCAGGGATTGTTCAGGAGTATTTCCTAATAGGCTCTTAGCTTTGCCTATAATTTATTATAATTACAAACACATATCAATTAATAAAACTCAAACTAGTTTTGAAGACAAATGATAAATCATATTGCAATTGGTATATTAGCTAAACATGTTTCTTCCTTCTGTTCTCAAAATATCTCTCAATTTATTCAGTTATTATTTAATGATTCTTCAAATCGATTTTCAAAGTTCTTTCTGGTTTGAAAAAAATCCCAGTTTTTACCTTTAAAGATTTGCTTAAAATTTTGGCAAATTATTTTATCCCTGGTGATTTAAAAATCATTTTAAATCAAAACAAGGCATGTGTACAGCATACAAACTAGAACAAATCAGAATCCTATTTGCATTTCTAATACTTTTGGAAGCTGGCTTAAAGTCCTTTCTGAAACATGTAAAAGAGACATTAAGGATCCAGATGATCCTGATGCTGCAAAAATAAATGCCCATATTCAATAATAAGCATGTCTGGCAGACAGAGGCAAAAAAAATTATTCTTTTGTTGAAAGAATTCTTCATTCTCAAGATGCTATATTTCATTAAAAGCTTTCTTTGTTATTTCTATCTCCATCAAGCAGTAACCCCTGCTACTTTTGTTACCTTTTCAAACTGCACTGCTGCATACTGTTGCAAAAGTCCAGACTCCTCTTTATGTAAAATTTTGATATTCTGGTGTCTCTACAACCAACCATATGAAAAAAGTCCAGAGAATGCCAGAAAGGCATTGTAGACCTGTTGGAAATAGGAAGGAGAATGACAGTTTTCCTGAATTAAATTTGAGTTAGCCAAATGTGGCTTCCCCCTAAGCTGAACTCAGCATATAAATGCATTACCTTCTCCCCAGCATGGAACATGACTCCCAGGGATGAGCCTCCCTGGCACCAAGGTAGAACTACCAAGCACCAATGAGCAATGCAACTGGATAAAGACCTTGTTCGAAATGGGGACAAGGTAAAGACAAATGATTTTATATGGCTAAGAGACTTCAAAGTGAGTCAGGAGGTCATTCCAGAGGTTATGCTTTTGCACATCTCAGCAGGCTTTCATTGACTGCCAAAGTAAATGCTACCTCAAATAGTGGGATTGAGAGTTCTCTGGAAACATCCAGAGACTATAGTCAGAGTAGATAGCTCAGGAGTTTGATCCCTTGCCAGTGGTCCCTACTTTGGAATTTATGTTCTCCAGTGTGACAAAATTGGACTTAATTGTGGTTTTCCTAAATATGGCTCTTCCTACCATTCTATTTGAACCTATATTTAGTATTAGAGTTGATAGGTGTACATCCAAGAGACTTAAATCTTTGGGCCATCCATATGCCAGCTGGGCTCTGACTCTCAACTGAGTTGCAACAGCTACTCTCCAGTTCATTGGATTATCCCAGGACAAATAAAAAGGAATGATGATGGACAATGATGATCCCAAGGAACTGTGAGACTCTACAATGGCAAGCAAGAGAGTCCCATCCATCTGCCCCATGGGATCTAAGCCCCCTCTCAATTAGAGGTGGAATGGGCATCATCATCCAGAATCCTCAGGATTGGGGAACAAACTGTGGACTAAAGTAGACACCGGTATTCTACTATAGATTTATTGTGATTCTAGCAATAGAAAAAATTATATTATTGATGTGGAAGCAGGGCCATTGGAAGTTCTGAGGGCAGGGAAAGGGAAAAACAGGTGAAATATGTGGGCATTTTTGGGACTTGGGAATCTCCTGAGTGACACTACAATGACAGATACAGGCCATAATTACATATTTGCCATAACCTGTACAGGAGAGAGTGTAAACTAAAATGTAAAATATAATCCATGCTTAATGGCAATGCTCCAAAATGTTTTCATCAATTTTAACAAATGTACCACACTAATGGAGGATGCTGTTAATGTGGGAAAATGTGGATGGTATAGGGAGCTGGGTGTAAGGGAATCCCCATTATTTTTATGTAACATTTATGTAATCTAAATATCTTTAAAATATATATATATATTTTAAAATCTGAGTTAGTATTCAATAAGATAAGATAAATAGAGAAGGACATTGGTGAAATAAAACTTTCTTTTTAAACCACGTGCTGAGACTCAACTATAAAATATCTGTGACATTTCTCTCTTCAATCTGGGCTTGAATCAACTCATTACTCCATGGTGTGGAAAAAGTTTTTCAGTCAATTAAGTGTTAAAAAAACCAAGCTAGACAGTTTTCATCTTCTCTGAAATTCCCTTGAGTGCAGTGATGATATCTACATACAAAAACAAAGTGATATGATGATTTTATAGTGTGGAAAAAAGAACATTTCAAGAAAAAAAGTATTGTAAAATAGAGTATTTCATAAAGAAGCCATAAAGTTGCCCTCACAGTAAGAAAATATAAATTTACCCATCTAAAATTTGACTCAATTTTCTGTTATCTGCTGAAGTGGTGTATTCTGGTTAATATATACTAGTTCACAAATAATTAACCGTGTATTTAATTAAATAGTGTGCCTATAGTAGACATCAGTCTGTTCCTCTGCACATTCTTTGATATGAAAAAAAATTCCCAGAGCTCTAATTTCAGTGCTGTTCTAGGGAATTTTATTGTTTCATGAGCCTTCAGCTCATCCAGGTATATACCCCAGGGCAAAGTTTATTTTTAAGTTGACCAATTAGAAGGAGCAGAAATCCCTCCAGCATGCTCCTCTCTACAAACATGACTCCTAAACTAATTATCAACATAAAATATCTTGGGTCTCATAGGATCTGAGAGAATAAAACCCAGAGACCCCCCTCCCATGTCAGCAAATCCCCTCTCACTTGCTAAGTTTGGATTAGTTCTGCCCCTATATCAATTGAATTCTAGACACAAGGAAGAAAATCTCCATTTTTTGACCCAGGTTTTAGTGTTCTCCAAGTCCTGTTTCCTCTCTTCTCTGCACCTTTTCCTTCATAGAACCTCAAGGTAAAAATGGGTGGGAAAGGTGAGGTTTGGTTCTAATATGTGTGTAATCACTCTCTCTTCTAGTGAATTCCACAAAGGGATCCAGAAACCCAATTCTCTCACTTATTGAATGAAAGTGAATTATTCTATGTAATTTAAGGTAAAGCACAGGACTTAAAATAAAAGGACTAAGAGATAGCTCTCTTAAACCTAATCATGAACCCCTTCTCCCCACCACCACCACCAGTAATTTTCAGGTGCAGGCACATATTAGGACTAAAATATATATGTACACATGCATGTATATGTATTTCTACAAGTCAGTGGCAAAGAATAAGACAACAGCCAAAAGACTCCCAAGAGTAGAAACAGAAAATTATCACCCAAGCACATATTGAGTTTAGTATGGGTCAAGCATTGTACTTAGTATCATATAAAAAACCAGACAACAGACTATAAAATTGCTGTCACCGCACATGTTTCATGATGGTACAAACAAATGTCTCAAACAAAAGTAAACTTTGAGCCAAATCTAGAATGTTAGGCAGACTTTGAGTAAAGAAATGTAAAACTTTAGCATGACCCGTGAAAGAAATATTGTTTCCAAGTGAATTGAGGGAGCAATGACTGTGAGTTTTAAAAAAGTAGATAGGCTTAACCTAACATTAGAATCTATGTGAAGCAGTAGTTGAATATGGAATTAGATTGACACTTTGGAAGCAAGTTTGATATGTCATTTTGAGTAACCACAGAATCCAAATATTCATTGTATGATTTTTATTAAATAGCTACCACAGGCTAAAACTAAGCTAGGTGCTGTAGAGACATGGAGAACTTAATCATAGATCAAGCCCCTAAAATATTCACAAGGCAGAAGGGAATACCAGTAAGACACTGAAATCACAGAAGAACATGAAGCAAAATATGGACACAAAGAAAGGGAAATTTCACAGATGAATTGATGCTTGATCTATGTCTTATAGGATAGATGGAACTCCATAAATTTAAATAAAGAAGAAGAGAGAGAAACTCCATGTGCAAAGGAATGTAAGGTTGGAGTGCATGGATTTTTCAAATATTCCTGGAGTTAGTTGTAGAAACAGTAAGACTTGAGAGAGAAAGAAGAGTGAGATGACAGAGGCCAGAAAAGTGAGGGGCCTGGGTACCACAGGTTGGTGTTTGGAAGGTCCCTGAAAATTTTTAAACAATGGAGTGATAAACTGAGGATTGTAAATTTTGAAGATTATTCCAGCAGATTATCATTAGGATAGATTAGGTTGGGTGACTCTGGAAATAGGATAATCTCAGTGAAAGATAAAAAGTCTCATTTTTGTGGTTTTCAAAAAAATGGTGATCCAACTAAAATCCACTTCCTTTTGTTCTTGGAGAGAGAAAAGTCCTAGAAAAAATTCATTTTTATTTATCCAGATTAGCCCCTATATGATTTTTCCATATTTGATGCTATCTTCTCACTGACAACCTCATAGTCTAGTTTCCATTTTCAAAAATTAGAGCCATTTAATAAATTATATTATTTCTGTGTAACATTCTCCATGCCAATAACCACAGATCTTTCAAGGAAATTCTACTAGAGCACATTCCAGATCCTAACAAAATCCCCATACCAAATACTTCAGTGGATCAATGACCCAATTTAAAAATGTTGCCAAAACAAAAATCAGTTTTCTGGTAGTACAGAAAGCACTGCACCTTTAGCTTTTCATGATATGGACTATATATTTTTTTAAGGAAGCCAAATAAAAGACGTTCTCATGATTTCACTCTTAGACATTCTCATGATTTCACTATTGATCTATTTGTTTTAATAACATGATCAAACAAAAATCCCACAATTTTATCACCTGTCAGTTCCCCAAATATCCTCATCCTATAACTGTATAATTAAAAATTTAAAGAAAATCCTGGATTTTATATATCCTTATTAAATGTTACCTTTTTTATCCAGAATCAGATTCTTGTCTGTTGAGATCATGTGAATTAGTCATCCCCTCCAGCTTTGAGTCATCATGGATTTGCATTTTACTTAAGGGGCAGAAGTGGAAAAGGCTTAGGCATTGCATCTCAGTCTCGGTTTTGTCATGGTACAGCTCTGCTCTCTCTTGTAGTTTCCCTAATCACTCTGTGCCACAGTTTCCTCTACATTTACTGCATGTGTTCCCAAGCTATTTAATACCATTTTATTATGTGCAATTAATGTATAAATTAAGTGTGATGATACTCAATTTAGAGATGAGGAAATGAAGGCTCAATTGGAAGCTAACTTAATTGTAAAGGTCTCTATAGTTGACCATAAAACTCTTGCTCTTTCCACATGGACTTTCATGTGCTGTTGTGCCTTTGTTTGCATTTTCTAGTTGTTACATAATTGGAAAGATAACTCTTTAAAGAGGGAAGAAAACATCAGTTACAATATGCCATCCGTTTACCAGGAACTGGGGTAAGCCCTCTCCATACGTGATTTTAGTACATTTAACTATTTCAAAATCCTGAGAAGTGAGTATTATTTCCGTCATTTTAATACAAAAAGATCCCTTACTCAAAGCCCTCAATGTAACTGCCTGGTAGAAGGTGAATGAAGTTGAGTTTAATCTGGATACAAAAACTGTGCTAATCACACTACACCAGATCTCCCACCTTATGTATATAACATCGCTCACCTCCGACAATCTACAAATCCCAGTTCCCCCATGATGCTATATTTTCATATTTTATTAAAAATAACTTTCATTTGCTTTTACTGATCATACTTTCTCCAAATGATTACAAACTATTTAATCATCTTCCCTAGGTTTTTCCAAGGTTTATCATCAAACTTAGTGATACTTAATCCAATGATTATGTTTTCTCTCAATTTGAAAATTTCCATAATATTTTCCCTTTTACCTGGTGGGACTTCTTCTGTTGCTTAAGAATTACCCATGATTGTAGACATTTGCAAGTTAACTCCACATATCATGATGTAGTTTCTATGAGTCTACAGAATTAAACACATCAAAATGTAAGGTGCTCATTCTTAGTTGCTTAACAATATGACACTGAAATGCCCTTCAGGAATTTTTCTAGTTTAAAGCTATGGTCTTTCCTAAAGAGGACTGAGTTCATTTAGCAAAGATTCCATTTCTTCTTGTCTATTTTTCATTCCAAACAAAAATAAAAATGGTATTGTTTCTAGCATTTTCTAAGATGTTATCTCATACTATATTTTTCAGCCTTTCTGAAATTACTTTTCCAAGTTCATGGTATACATTTTATTAAATCTAATTCATATATATCATGTATACTCTTCCCATTTGTGGAATAAAATATTCTTCATATTTTAGAGCATATGAAAATATTTGCTGCATGTGAGATACAAAGGACTGAGATTAAAAGAACAGAATAATGATTAAAAGGTAGACAACATAGGAAAAGTGATTACTGTGGTACTTAGGAAAAATCAATCTATTGGTTTTATCCACATTATTTTCATCTGGACAACCATAATACCATGGGGAATAACAAGCAATTAGGGTAGTAGTAACATTAACACATAGCAATATGATAATTGTTGTAAAATGTCTAACTATGTCTACAGAAATTGCAATTTGTTCAGGCAATCTTTGCTATATCCATGAAAGTTAAAAGCTTCTTGGAGTCTTGTCTTAAAATTAAGTTCCACAAAAGTGTTGATTCTCCACTGAGTGTAAAAAGCAAAGAAATTTTCAAAGCTTTTATTTATTTAGTTAGTTAATCAATCAGTTTCATTTGTATGGGGTTTCTTGGGGAAGTTGAAAGTTTACAGAAAAATTATGCATTAAATATAAACTTCTCATATACCATACTATTATTAATACTTTGTAATAGTGTGCTACATTTGTTATAATTAATTAAAGAATGTTTTCTATCTGTTATAACTATAGCCCATTATTTACATTAGGATTCACTGTTTGTGTTATACAATCCTATTTTTTAAAAAAATCTTTATTCTAGAAATATACCTATACCTACAATTTCCCCCTTTAACTATGTTCAAATATATAACTCAGTGGAGTTATTTACATTCAAAATGTGCTGACATCACCACCATCTATTACCAAAACTTTTCCATCACTACAAACAAAAACTCTTGTTTTATCCAATCACTGGCTGATGGGCACTTGTTTCCATCTTTTGTCTATCTTGAATAATGCTACTATGAACATGAGTATGCAAATAACTGATCAAGTCCCTGCTTTCAATTCCTTTGGGTATATACTTGGCAGTAGGATTGTTGGGACTTATGGTAATTCTATATTTAAGCTTCTAAGAACGACCAAATTGTTTTCCATGGTGGCTGCACCATTTCACATTCCCACCAACAACGAATGAAAGTACTTATTTCTCCACATCCTTTCCAACACTTGTTATTTTCCTCTTTTTTAAAAAATATTAGTCATTCTAGTGGGTAGGAAATGGTATCTCTTTGTGGCTTTGATTTATATGTCCTTAGTAGTTAACAATGTTGAGATATTTTCGTGTGCTTTCTGGCAGTTTGTGTAACTTTGGAGAAATGTCTATTCAAGTCTTTCCCCATTTTTTATTGGGTTAATTGGCTTTTTGTTGAGTTGTATGATTTCTTTTATATTCTGAATATTAAACCCTTATTGGATATGTGTCTTACAAATATTTTCTCGTATTCTGTATGCAGTCATTTTACTTTCATGAGGACATCCTTTGATGCACAAAAGTTTTAAATTTCGATGAAGTCCAATTTAACTATTTTTTATATTAGATAAATTGCACATACTAGGCAACCTAGTATGTGCATAGGGGTTATTCAGCTCCTTCTAGTAAAGAACCAGAGACTCACAGCCAGAGGCTGGCTCCACATCATTCTGGCGGAGTGGAGAGGTAGGGGTCAACAAGGGTACAACAAGAATATCCTACTGTTTTTTAGGCTTCATTTTCTTTTTTTAACTCTTTAAAAATTTTTTTTAATTACTAAAGACACTTTAGATTACATAAAAATTGCATTAAAAATATAGGGAAAAATATATAGAGGATTCCCATATTCCCCATCCCCTCCCCTGCATGATACTGTAATGACATTCAGACCATTACATATTTTGTCATAAACTGTAAAATTGTTCAGGGCAGAGTATAAACTATAATGTAAACTATAGTCTATGGTTAGTAGCAATGCTTCAATATGTTTTCATCAATTTTAACAAATGAACCACACTAATGAAAGATGCTATTAATGTGGGAAAGTATGGGAGAGGGAGGCTTCATTTTCTTGTTTCAGCATTCACCCAGTTTATGCAACCCTTTAACTTTTTTCTGGAGTTTTGAGGTAGATGACTGACAGTTTTTATGACTCCTTCAAAGATTCTATGGGGAAATTGCATCCTTGAGCATTTTCGCTGCCATCTTGCTCTACTGGACACCCCAGTTAGTTTTTTAAAAGGAAAATTAAATATGCAACTGTAGGTACATAACCCATTTCAACTCTGACACAATAATTCCAAGGAGAGAAAAAAATGAATAAATTCACCTTACCTAAAATAAATTCTAGGCCTGGGAGAATAAAGAAACTGAAAAACCAAAACATGTAGTTGCTTTGTTATTTTTATTGCACTTCACAAAGTTTGAAGAATTGAGCTTAGGCAGAGAGTTTCCTCTTTGAATACTGAGGCTAAAACTGCAATTAAGAGATTAATTCAGGTTATAAGTGATGACAATTAACATGATTTTCATTTCTAGGAAGGTACCTCCCCTCTTAATAATCAATCTTATTTATCTTATTTCCAAAAATAACCGAGTACATCTTTCTAAGAAAATCATTAGTCTGATAAACATCTGTGAAACTGTGGCACTTTGAGTTAGTTTGAGTTATGTGACAATACCTTTATTATGACCCATCCTGATAAAATGTGAAATGTAAAAAAAATAATATTACCAAACAGACTAATAATGAAAACATATTTGGATGATATGGTATTTGGGGTTTTAACAATAAGGAATAACTGCAATGGCCTCTCTGGCTTATTTGGGGAATAACTCCAAATTTGTGGAGGGTGGAACAATCATGGCTTCATGGAACATAATAAAGGAATTGATACATGGTGCTTATATCTTGATCTAAGTATTGGTAAGCTGAGTTTTGGATAAATAAGAATGAAATATCATTGGGGCATCCAGGAAAAAATACCCTGTAAAAGATAAGATATTTGAGATGAAAAAGAAATTATACATCCTGTAAAGCCTTTAGATAAAAGATGGAGATTATCTTTTATCATGGAGATTATCACACCAACACAGTTTCAGAATGATGACATATAGTGATTGAAAATTAAAAGATGTACTTATCCTCTAAATCTTGTCCCTTTAATTCCAGCCATAAATAAGGCGAACATCATGGAAGGAGAAAACCTGAGTGTCCCAAGTACATTTGTCTTGTTGGGCTTCTCAGATTCATGTTTGGAGATGCCTCTGTTTGGCGTGGTGCTGATTTCCTACATTCTGACTCTGGTGGGAAACAGCTCAATCATCCTTCTCTCCCTGCGGGATCCCAGACTCCACATACCTGTGTACTTCTTTATGAGCAGCCTCTCTTTGCTGGACCTCTGTGTCACCACCACCATTGTGCCTCAGCTATTGGTGAACCTCTGGGGACCAAAGAAGACCATTGCCTCCTGAGGCTGCATCACTCAGGCTTGCCTCTTCCATTGGACAGGGTGCACCATATGTGCCTTGCTGGCAGTGATGCCTTTCAATCACTATGAGGCTATCTGCCGGCCACTTCAGTACACTCTCATTATGTGTACCCGGGTGTGTGTGCAGCTAGCATCTACAGTCTGGTCTAGTGGCCTGGCCAATTCAGTGCTTCAAGCCACTCTGAACCTCCAACTTCATTGCTGCAGTCACCACAACCTGGACCATTTCTTCTGTGAGGTGTCTGTTCTGATCAAGCAGGCCTGTGGAGACAGCCACAGACCTGTACCTGGTCATGGGAGTCATCCCTTTGTACTGGTGGCTCCCCTGCTTGCGCTGTTCTCTTACATCTTCATTGCCAGGACTGTGCTGAAGTTACCTTCAGCTGAAGGAAGGTCTAAGGTCCTCAGTACCTGCAGTTCCCACTTGGCAGTCGTCATAATGTACTATGGGCCAGCCATCTACATGTACCTCCAGCCTCCTGCCAATAGCATACAGGCCAAATTCATGTCCTTCTCCTATTGCATTTTTACACCACTGCTAAATCCACTCATGTACTCCTTAAGAAACAAGAATGTGAAGAGTGTGTTGAAGATAATCCTACAATCTCAGGGATGGGTGAAATCCTAAAATGTGTAAAAGTCATAAGATAGTATTCTATCTACTGAAAAAATTTGACCAGGATCAAGAAGGGGTGCAATGACTATATTTGATATCTCAAAAAATAGTACTTTTTTGAAGGAAAATTTTCTCTGAATACCAGGATGGTCAATATTGAGAGATGGGAAATCATTCCTTGGAGCTCTCAGACATTCATTTGGAATCTTAGAGGCTCCAGTACTTGATCCTAGTGTGCATGTGATTGTTCCAGGAGACAGGCAGAGATAATATGTAATAGTGATGCACATTTGTTCTAGTTCATAGAAAAACAGCCTTGGTATTTGTATTATTAACCACAATTCTCCTCTTGGTTCAACTTTCATTATTTGCTGATATATGATCCTATGCCTAGAATGTACCAAAAAATCTACAATAAAGCTACTGGAGCTAGAGCTAATCTTGATTGAGTGCATGGTTTTAACCTTTAAAAAGATCCCCATAGTAAAGTTCCCATTCACCTTTCTCACAAATCTGCTTCTGGAAATTACACTTATTGCTGTGAATTTGATTTTACCTATTGTATGATAGTGTAAGTAACAACAGACTCTAGCAAACACCAAAGGAGATTCCAATGGCAAGTGTCAGGCATTATGACAATATTAGATGATATATAGATAGATTAGATAGAAAGACAGATGATAGATTGATGGATATAAATGTATATAAGATAAAATGATATAGTTACAGATAAATACAGAGAGAGAGAAATAGATGATAGATAGATAGATGATAGATAGATAGATAGATAGATAGATAGATAGATAGATAGATAGATAGATAATATATATAAGGTTATATATATTTTAAAGGATATATATCATAAGTATATCAAAAGTCACAGTCTTGACTGCAAGTACAGTATAGATACAGTCCTTAACACAATATTTGATGATAGCTAAGGTGGAGGGATTTGAAAATTCTTAAGAAGAAAATCAGGGATTCCATGTGAGAATACAGTCTCTGCCCTGGGGCAGGTACTAACTCAAGGAGATGTGTTACAACTTTCTAGGTAATTGGAAGCCTTTACTATATCACTGCTCTTAAGACCTGATCTTAGGAAGAAGCTTCCATCAGGAATGGGAATGATGGCTTGAATAAGGAAGAGACAGCCCACAGGGGCACAGTAGCTCTAACAGCAGTCCTGATTGTTTCTGACCCAGGACCACATGGTAGAACGTAGATAGTAGGTGTCTAAGGCATTGTGCAGGGGGAACAAATATGATATGTCATTGATGAAATATGGAAAATGAGTAGTAGAATATTATTTGAAATAACCTGAGTATGTTTAGTCAGGGTGACAGTCAGAAAATAGGAGGAAGTGATTTGAAAAATTGGGGGGTGGCTCATAGATTAAATTAAGAAATCTCTGTTAACAACATCAAAAAGAGGGTTCCAGCACAGTGAGGAAATTACAGCTGGAGACATAGGTCTGGGAGAAATATGCTTAAAGGTTATAGTGGCAGACATGGAAATGATTGTGTTCACCCAGAGACGCAAAGCAAATGCCTTAGGGAACAATTCCATTCAGATAGTGAGAAGGTGGAAAAAGGCCACAGTGGACTTCAACAAGAGCAGGGGCAGGACCGAGAAAGAAATCCATGCGGAAAGAACTGGAAAGCAAGGCTTCAGATATAGGACAAGAACAGTCAGACTGAGATGACCCCTAGCTTTGAAGTGGAGAAGGCCTTTGAATGAGTCATACGTTGAACTAGTAATTTTTAAATGTCACTCCTCCTCAAACCCCTTTGCAATGCTCTCCTTGCCTCTTTCCTCCCTTGACATAGCTCTCCTTCATTGCTCTTCTCCAGCATCCTTTTTGATCTCAGTTATGCTCTTCTTGCTCTAAGAAGTTTTTGCTGATTTCCAGTTCACCATCTCCATTTTTCAAAGCACAGTACTAGGCCACTGAAGGCTGTGGGGCCAGGGAGAGGAAAAAGCAGTTGTAATACCGGGGCTTTTTCAGGACTTGGGACTTGTCCTGAGTGACATTGCAATGACAGATTTAGGCCATTTTATATCATCACATAACATGCAGAATTGTGTGGGCAAAAGTGTGGTCTACAATGTGAACTATGGTCCATGTTTAATGGCAAAGCCCCAGGATGTGTTTATCAATTACAATTAATGTGCCACACTAATGAAGGATGTTTATGTTGTAGGTTGTGGGAGGTGTGGGAGATGTGGCACATGGGAATTCCTATATTATTTGTGTAACATTTATGTAATTTAAGTATCTTTTAAAAAATTTTTAAAAAGCACAGTGCTAGAGAGAAAAAGTAAAAGAGCAAGAGCTTTCAGTCTTGGCTTCACCACTAACTGCTACGTAAATAAACTAAAACAGAACAAATATCCTCTCAGAGCTACTCTTTGCCTAATGGTAAATTGGATGTGAAAATATATACCTTGCTGGATTGTTAAAGAACTAAGTTAAATAAATATGTAAAGTCACAGTCCCTGGCACATAGTGGAATCCTTAAAAAATTGTATTTATTATTATAGGTGGCACATCTCTACCCTTCTATTGTTCTTACATCTCCAAACTTTTATTTCTTCCTTCACTACCCCTTTAATTTCTCTTTTTCTTCCACACTTTAGGGAAGAAAAATTAGGATCAGAAATCTAACACAAAGAAGAAAGGGAAATGACATGATTCCTTTTCAACTTAAAACCTGGACTAACCAGACTTACGCCTGCCACAGTTCATTGAATTCAAACCAGTGTCCTACACTCTCATTAGAAATATAATTTTATTCTAGCTGGTTTATCCCATGAGAGATTTCTGATAGAATAGTGGGAGGAAGTACAATAATTGCGTGTTCCACAAGAATATCAGGAACTTTATAGCACAGACTATGTAATTTTGGCACAAGAGAAGGAGGAAATGAAATTTGAACTTAAT
Organism: Tolypeutes matacus; assembly: GCA_026826555.1. Classification (NCBI taxonomy): domain Eukaryota; kingdom Metazoa; phylum Chordata; class Mammalia; order Cingulata; family Chlamyphoridae; genus Tolypeutes; species Tolypeutes matacus. The sequence continues at coordinate 2,005,000 of JAKSZT010052292.1, read as the reverse complement.
TATCAATTTAAACTCAGAGTTCATTAGAATACAAAACTAGGGGGAGGATTGTCATATCATCTAAGCCAAACAGATCTCCATGAATTTTATAGTTTATGCATAAAGCAACAAATAAAATTATAACAATGAATCTCTTATAAGTTACATGCACACAGATTTATTTTCTTTTCAATGTTATCATGAGCCATATGCCCACCATAATCTTGAGGCATGTATCATAATCTTTAAATTCTCTGCATTGTGGAATATGTCAAGGAGAAAGGAGGCAGCTTGAGCCCTAAGGAACTCAGTGAAAAGTCCCTGTGAATCTTCCAGGGAAAGCATACAGGCTTTCTACCAATGAGGGTGTCCAGTAATCAAATGGGTTGTGATTTCTGTCACCAAGAGGGAACAGTTGATTGGAAAATTTTTATGGGGAATTCAAATGCCACTTAAACTGGCTGGAATATATTAGCTGTGGAGGCAATGTAATCTTTTGTTAGATGATTCTAGAAGCTACATTTCCTATACTGATCAAGATTTTCCCACTGGTGGTCAAAATTCTATGCTCTGGGGAGCAGATGTAGATCAGTGGTTGAGCACCTGATTCCCATGTACAAGGTCCTGGGTTCAATCCCAGTACCTCCTAAAAGAATATCTATGCTCTGGACTCTTATCAGGTGCCATGTTCAAGGCAGGGTCTAATGTGAATGTGACATAGGAGTTGATCCCTCCACTCAAGAGACTCAGAGGATATGGGATTGTGCAATTGTAAATGCCAAGGAGAGTAACAATGTTGTCTGTGTGTGAGCAGTTATGAAAAAAATAGGTGTGGTCTGGAAAGACAGGGAGCACCATCTCATGGTAATGGGTGAGATATAAGCGTTGGGAGCCTCGTAGGGTATGTTTACATCTATAAAGCCCTTAGCTGTTTACAAATCCATTACACTCACTCACATCCCACCGCCACATCCAAAAGGCAAAATGAGAAAGTCTAGGAAAGCAGACAATACTCTCCCAATGAGTTTCTAGAGAGTAGCCAAACATTTTAATGAAGAAGGGAATAATGACAAACTTTGGCCAAACTGGAAAAAAAAAAACACAAATATTTATTCTTGTCGTATGCTTTCACATAATTGATGTTCTTGTCTCTTCCTCAAGTCTCCACAGTTACAGCAGGTATTTACTCTCCATTTTATAAATTAAAATTCAGAAAGATTAATTGGCATAGCCAAGGTCACAGAATCAGGAAGTAGATCAAGGACACCTATGCAGTTCTTCTGACTCCTGGTTCTGACACCTCTACATCAAAATGACTCTACAAAGTTAAAGAAGACCAGGCAGATGCATACTGTGTAAGAAAGTATGAATGCAGGAGTAAGGAAGATGATTAATTCCCCGTCTGGTTTTATTCTTTCTACTTTTTAATACTAATATAATTTTTCTTTATTTTTAAAGAAAATTTAGATTACATACTTGTTACATCGAAAATATAGGGGATTCCCATGTACCCCACCCACTTCCCCTCTCCCTCTCTTCCCTATTAATAACATCTTACATGAGTATGGTCCATTTGTTACAACTGATGAACAAATTTTGAAGCATTGCTACTAACCACAGTCTACAGTTTACACTATGTTTTACACTTTGCTCCACAGAATTTTGTAGATTTTAACAAAATGTATAATGGTCTGTATCTGTCATTGCAATATCATGCAAAACAATTCTAATATTCCCAAAATTCCCCATGTTACACATATTCTTCCCTCTCCCTCCTCACAGAACCTCTTGGTGACCACTGTATTTATACCAATGTTACAAGTTCTTCCATTACTAGAATAATAATAGGCTTACCCCAGTCCATAATTGCAGTCCCTCCTTATGTTTGTTCATTCTCAATCTTAGAGATTTGGGGATGGTGATACCACTCTGCTTCTGATACAGAAAGTTGAAAATACTCTGTTTTTGGTTATGAGCATTTTCCATCATCATCCTTTTGTTAGCTGTCCTGGGCAAATCTGATGAACTGAAGAGTAGATGTTGGCTGAAACTCTGCTGAGATTCAGGGCTCAACTGGCATATGAACAACCAGAAGATTTAAGCTCCTGGGACATATATTTAATGGTTATAGTGCTAATTATGGGTATATATAAAAAGAGCAAAAGAATCATATGTAGGAAAATAAAAACTCTGATACATTGGGGAGATAGGTTATCGTATATTCTAAGATAAGTCCGGCTGATGGGGTGCCAATTTTCTGGGGTTGTCTGCCCTTCCTATAGTGTCTAAATGTCCCTAGAGCCCTCAGGAGCACCCCTCATTGAGGAACTGTTTACTGTGGCAGTCAATGAGATTCTCCTGAGATATGCATATGAGGAACCTAAGGAATGACCTCCTGACACACTTTGAAATCCCTTAGCCATAAAAACTTATTTAATTTAATATATTCCTGTTTTGGTCAAGGCATAATGACTTTCTTGATTCATCACAGGTGCCAGAACATGAATTAACATGAGCAGTGACAACCAGAGTTTCTTGGGTAATTCACCTAAAGATTTCATTCTTCTGGGTGTTTCTGATAGGCCATGGCTGGAACTCCCTCTCTTTGTGGTCCTCCTGGTGTCCTATATTCTAGCCATGTTGGGGAACATTGCCATCATCTTGGTGTCCTGGAAAGATCTCCAGCTCCAGAACCCTATGTACACCTTCCTCAGTCACCTGACCTTCCTAGACCTCTGCTATACCACAATTACAGTCCCACAGATGCTGGTCAACATGGGCAGCTCCAAGAAGACCATCAGCTACGGGGGCTGCACAGTGCCATTTTCCACTGGTTGAGTTTCACTGAGAGAATTGTCTTGGCCGCATGGCCCTGGACTGCTGTGTGGCCGTCTGTGAACCCCTCAGGTATGCTGTTATCATACATCACCCTCTCTGGAAGCAGCTTGTAGCCATGGCCTAGATCAGTGGCTTTGGCAACTCACTGGTTCAAGTAGTCTTGACAGTGCAGTTGCCTTTCTGTGGGCAGCAATTGCTAGAAAACTTTTTCTGTGAGGTGGCAGCCATGATCACGCTGTTGTGATCTTGTTGTGGTCACTCTCTTCTACCTTACTGCCATCTACATGTATCTGCAGCCCCCTTCCAGCTACTCCCAAGATCAGGGCAAGTTTATCTCTTTCTTCTATTCCATAATACAGCTCACCCTCAATCCATTCATCTACACCCTGAGGAATAAAGATGTGAAAGGAGCTTTGAATAGACTTCTGGAAAGGATCTGGAGGTTCTGCAGGTGAAGATCTTACATGTGACTATTTCCATTTGTAAAGACTAATTAAAAAGCATGTTGTGTGCTCAGAGCACCTTTCACTTGATGAGTTAAGAATGAAACTGTATAGGTTTTTTGAGGGTCCCTAAGCTCACTTATCCTAAACACCTCAACTCTTGTATTGCCTAAGTGCCTAAAATCCCACCTCTAAAATAAATTATGTAATTCTAACAGACCATATATTTTCAGAAATCTTTTAAAAAGACTTGGTGTTAAATGACTATTTGTTGAATTAAGTTCTAAGTTTCTGACACTTTCACCTTCTCATCTTCCTCTTTTCTCTTTTTCTCCCATCTCTTTTTCCAACCTTCTTTCTTCTCATCCCTAATACTCCCAAGTGTACACTATATAAAATTGAAACATATTACTTATTTTTTAAAAATTTCTTCCTCTCCATAAATTGAAATCTATATAAACTTTACATGACTCAAAAAATTCCAGGAATGATGTGGCTTGCTTTCATCTGGCTATGACCTTGGATGATTTTTCCCTGTAGTTCATTTCATTCTATAGAAAATTTCCCAGCATTGATTGAATTAGTATAAGCATATCTACCATAGATGGTTAATATGAGCAAGATTCTGTGTTAGGTTCCATGTCTACAAAAGAAAGTGGTATAACCTTTTATCTAAAAAAACAAGTGGATTCCATTTGAGAAAATAAATTATAAATTCAATGAACATTAAAGACAATCAAATTTAAGTCAAAAACTGAAGGTGATTGCAATAGCTAAAATTATTAAGGGTCTTCCCAGAGGACTGGGCACTAGACTAAGTGTCTTATATATTCCATATCCTTTAATCTTCAAATACCCCTATAAGCAAAAATGTTTTTATTATTTCACCTTTTCATATAAGAATTTGATCATTAGAGAAGTTACAATAATTTGTCCTAGGTTATTCATCTAGTAAATGAAGAAACTGAGACTAAAACTGAAGTGTCTTTTATTTCCTTTAGTAGAATGGAGACATGATACTACCATCTTCTATTTCTTTCTTTTCCATTTCTAAATTCATCTACATTTAACTTGTTTGTTTGTTTTTATTTTATTTTTTAAAGATAGTTAGATTACATAAATGATATAGAAAATATAGGGATTCCAATGTGCCCCTTTCCCCACACCTCCCACACCCAGCACATAAACATTCTTCTTTAGTGTGGCACATTCATTGCAACTGATAAATGCAACCTGGGGCTTTGCCAATCAGCATGGACCATAGCTCACATTGCAGTCTACACTCTCTCCCACACAGTTCTGCATGCTTTGTCATGATATAAAATGGTCTATATCTGTCATTGCAATGTCATTCATGAAGATACCCAAGTCCTGAAAAAGCCCCCATATTACAACTGGTTTTCCCTCTCCCAGCCACAAGAGCTTCCAGTGCTCACTGCTTCCACATCAATTTTATAATTTCTTCCAATGCTAGAATCATAATATGTCTATAGTAGAATACCAGTAAGTCCACTCTAGTCCATTGTTCATTCTCCAATACTGAGGGTTCTGGGATGGTGATGTCCACTCCACCTCTAATTGAGAGGAGGATTCGATCCTATACAGCTGTCGATGGGACTATCTTGCTTGCAGTTGTACACTCTCTCATCTCCTTGGTATGGCGGTTGTCAATCCTCACCTCCTTCTTAGTTGCCTGGTTGAGTCCAATGAACTGGAGAGTAGGTGTTGCATAGCCTCTGAGGTTCTAGGTCCAGCTGGCACATAGACAGCCCAAAGACTCCAGTCTCTTGAATGGAGACCACAAACACTAGCACAATATATAAGATTAAACAGAAGGGTCAGATGAGCCATATGTAGGAAAGCCATAATTAAGTCCATCTCTGTCACTCTCTGGTGGAACAGAAACTCCAAAGTAGGGCCCAATGACAAGGCACCAAAATCCAGAGCTATCTGACTTGAACTTAGGGCCTGGGTGTCTTTAGAGCCCTCAGTAGTCCCACTATTTATGCTAGTATCGACTTTGGAAGTCTGAGATCTTGCTGAGATGTGCATAAGTGTTACCTCTGGGATGACCTCCTGACTCACTTTGAAGTTTCATTTCCATATACACTCATTTGTCTTTACATTTTCCTCCTTTAATTTGAGGTCTTTTTCCAGTTGCATTGCTAGTTGGTGGTTGGTATTAATCCTTTGGTGCCAGGGAGGCTCATCCCTGGGAGTCATGTCCCACGTTGGGTGGAAGGTAACATATTTATATGCTGAGTTGGGCTTAGATAGAGACCACATTTGAACAATGAGGAGGCTCTCAGGAGTCAACTCTTAGGACCACTGAACACTAGACTAAGTTTCAATTTCAAGAGCAAAAGCTCATAAGCATATCATCAATATCAAGGGCCCATCAATGGATCATCTTCCTTCACCAGTCATTGCCCCTGCACTTGGAGAACTGTTGCTGCTTCATTAGAGAAAGTGGCAGAGCACTTCAGGATAGCAATTCAATATTCACTTGGTTATTGTGTGAGTATCCACCCACTGTGAACATTTGAACATATTTATATACCTTATATGTATGCCCAGGTGAACTTCTTCCCATATATCCCCCAACTCTGACACCCCACATGAATGATCCTCCCCTGCCACAGTTGTAACCCTTCTGTGATCCAAAGCCTCTTCAAAAATAAAGCCATTAAAATAGCCAAATATAAATAGGAAAATGTAATAATAATGATAGATTGAAATATAAAAAGTAAAATACATAAAATTTTTTTTTAAAAAACTAAAACTAAAATTAAATTAAGATATTGGGTATTAAAAATAATGAAAAATATTAAAAACAAATTGTTTTTGACATTTTGCCTTTCATCACTGTAATTTCTGGTGTCTTTTATGTACAGTGGTATTTTCTTCCATTTATTCCCCAGTGTCTTACTATTTTTCATTTTGTTTCAAAGAAGTTTTAGGTTCAGTAAAGTCACATATAGATTATAGGTGACTCTCATATACCCAACATCTTCCCCCTTTCCTGCTTCCTGTATTAATACCTTTTTATATGTGGATGGCATCTTTGTTACAACTGATATACAAAGAGTGAACCATAGCTACTAAACATGATCAATGGTTTACATTATGGTTTACATTTTAGACCATAACATTTTATAAATTTTTCTGATTTTTAATGTGGCCTGTGTTCCTCATTGCAAGATCATGTAGCAAACTTCCATTGCCCAATAAATACCCCTTGTTTGATCTATTCTACTCCTATCTCCCCCTACCCTCTGGGCACAGGCTGACCCCCTGCTTCAATCCTTGGATGACAAGATTCATTGCTACTTGCAACAACACTGAAGTCTTGACACACTGATTTGTCCTCCCTTTTTATGAACCACCCATGCTTTCAAGAGATTCCTGCCTCTGTTCATGAACAAATTGGTCCTCCCCAGGATGGGTGTCCAACACCTACCCCCTCATTATGTGGGTCTCTAACCACTGATACAACACTTTATGAAAAAATGACCATTCACACACTCTCTAGAAGCCTACTCCAGGTGTACCCTGTTCTGAATGTCTCCCCATCCAACACCCTAAACTTGTAATCCTTCCTTGTCCTATTGCCATAAGAGCATTCCCAACTTTGTGCTTTCACCACATATCTGCAAATCCCCAGTGTTCACCTGGTCCCTCTCCCAACCCTCCCTGAAACTTCCAACCCTTCCTCCCCAATCTACCCACCTGTCAACACTGCACGACCCAAACCAATAATATCACTACCCTCCTGTCATATCCCTTCAATGTGCAACTACACACTTTCACTGTACCATAAATTACGTCCATATGGCTGTTGGCTTGGAAACTTCTGCTCCCTTTCTTTTTCCTGTAAACCTTTCTTATAGACAATAGCTCTCTGAGTCTGCTCAGTTTGCTTAATTCATATCAGTGAGGTAATGTTCTGTTCATCCTTCAATGCTTGGCATGCTTCACTCAATATAAGGTCCTTAAGATTCATCCATGTTATCCAGTGTGTTAGTACCGTATTCCTTCTTAGAACTGTGTAATAATCCATTGTATGTATGTGCCAAATTTTATTTATCCATTTATCTGTTGATGGGTATTTGGGTTGATTCCAACTTTTGGCAATAGTGAATAATACCACTATGAACTTTGGTTTGCATATATATGATTGTGTCTTGGCTTTCAATTCTTCTGGTTATATAACCAGCAGTGGAATTGTTGGATAATATGGCGGTTCTATAATTAGTTTTTGAGGAACCACCAAACAGTCCTCCACAATGTTTGGACCATTCTACATTCCCAACAGCATTGGATGAGGGTTCCTATTCCTCCACATCCTCTCTAACACTTATAGTCCTCTTGTTTTTCTAATATCTGCCAATCTAATGTGTGTAAGATGGTATCTCATTGTAGTTTTCATTTGCATTTCCCTAACAGTTAGTGATATTGAACATCTTTTCATGTACTTTTTAGCCATTTGTATTTCTTCTTTGGAGAAGTGTCTTTTCAAGTCACAAGCCCAATTTTTAAATGGGTTGTTTGTCTTTTCATTTTCAAGATGTAGGATTTCTTTATATATATTGGAAATAGGCTACTATCAGATATATGGTTGCCAAATATAATCTCCCATTGGGTAGGCTGCCTTTTTACTTTCTTGATAATGTCCTTTGAAGTACAAAAGTTTATAATTTTGAGGAGATCCCATTTATCTATTTTTTCTTTCACCGCTCATGCTTTGAGTGTGAAGTTCATGAAATGATTTCCTATTACAAGTTTATGTAGATGCTTCCCTATATTATCTTCTAATGTCTTTACGGACTTGCCTCTTATATTTAGATCTTTGATCCATCTTGAGTTGATTTTTGTATAAGGTGTGAGATGGTGTATCCCTCTTATTCTTTTGGATATGTATATTCAGTTCTCGAATAACCATTTATGGAAGAGGCCCTTCTCTCCCAGTGGAGTATGCTTTTGCTTGGAGGTCTTGTCTATATGCAAGGATCTATATCAGAACTCTCAATTTGGTTCCATTGGTTGGTATGTCTGTCTTTGTGCCAATACCATGCAATTTTGACCACTGTAGTTCTGTAGTATTTATTAAAATCAGGTTGCATGATACCTCAAATTTCATTTTTCTTTTTAAATATGTCTTTGGATATTTGGGGCCTCTCGCCCTTCCAAATAAATTTTGTAGTTTTCCAATTCATTTAAAAATGCTGTGTTGACTTTTATTGGAATTTCATTAAATTTGTAGACTATTTTGTGCACGATAGACATCTTAATGATGTTTACTCTTCCTATTTATTAACATGGAATATTCTTCCATTTATTTATGTCTTCTTTGATTTTGTATAACAGTGTTGTGTATTTTACTGTATAGAAGTCCATTACATCTTTAGTTAAATTTATTCCTAGGTATTTGATTCTTTTAGTTACTATTGTAAATGCCAATGTTTTTTCTTGATTTCCTCCTCAGATTTCTCATTATTTGTGTACAGAAATACTACTGATATTTGAGCATTTATCTTATATCTAACCTGAAACTTTACTGAACTCAATAAGTTCTAGAAGCTTTGTTGTAGATTTCTCTGGGCTTTCTAAGTATAGGATCATGTCATCTGCAAATATTGAAATATTTATGTATTCCTTTCCAATTTGCATGACTTTTATATCTTTTTCTTGCCTCAGTTTTTGAGCAAGTACTTCTAAAACAATATTAAAGAGGAGCAGTTATAGTGGACATCCTTGTCTTTTTCCGATCTTAGAGGGAAAGAGTTTAGGATTTCACCACTGAAGATGATGTTAGCTGTGGGTTTTCTATATAAACCATTTATCATATTCAGAAAGTATCCTCTACTCCTATCTTTTGCCACATTTTTATCAGGAAAGGTTGCTGTGTTTTGTTGAATGCTTTTTCCGCATCTATAGAGATGATCATGTGATTTTTTGTTTTTGATCTGTTTATGTGGTGTATTGTGCCAGTTTATGCCTCTTGAATAACATTCAGTATTATTTTCTCAAGGTATTACTCACATTAGCCATATTTTCTTTGGGTCCATGTGTGTCATATGTTGTTTTTATTTCTCTGCTTTTTAGTTGTCTTACTTACTCCTCCATCTCTCTCCTGCTTTTTCCTTTCAACCTGTAGAACTCTCTTTACTATTTCATGAAGGGCAGGTTTGTTATTGGCATATACTCTTAATTATTATCTGTGAATATTTTGAAGTTACTCCATTATTTTTGAATGCCAGCATTGCTTGATAGAGAATTCTTGGCTGGAAGTTTTTTTTGTTTTGTTTTGTTTTTAGTACCTTAACTATGTCATACCACTGCGTTCTTGCCTCCATGTTTTCAGATGAGAAATCAGCACTTAATATTATTGAGCTTCCATTGTATGTGATGGTTACTTACATTATTTTCTCTTTGTCTTGAGCATTGGATAGTTTGATGAGTGCATGTCTTAGAGTAGGCCTGTTGAGATTTATACTGTTTGAGATGCACTGTGTTTCCTGGACATGTACATCAATCTTCCTCAATAAGTTTGGGAAGTTTTCAGCCATTATTTCCTCCAACAGTTCTTCTGTCACCTTTCCCTTCTCTTCTCCCTCTGGGATGCTTATAATATGTATGTTTGTTCATTTTGTTTTGTCTTTCACATTCCTAAGTCTCAGCTAGATTTTTTTCTATCTTTTTATCTGTCTGTTCTACCATTTGTTTGATTTCTGATATACTGTCTTCCACCTCACTAATTCTTTCCTCCACCTATTCAAATCAACTGTTATGTGTTACCAGGGTCTTTTTTATTTCTTGGATTGTGCCATTCATCATCATCATATCCATTACCTTTTTATGTATGTTTATGATTTCTTCAGTATGTTCTCCCAGTGTCTTCTTAATATCCTAAATCTCTTCCATCCATTCATTAAGTTGGTCCATGATATTTGTTTGGACAGCTTTGATTATTTGTTCAATGTTCCACAACTCTTCCTGGATTTTAGTTTGTTCATTGGACTGGGCCATATCTTCCTGTTTCTTTGTATGGATTGTAAATTTTTCTTGCTGTCTGGTTATCTTTTTATCTTGATGGGTTTATTCAGTTGATTAGCTTCGCTCTTTACTCTAGGGTTTTATTTAATTGCTTCTTTTTTTGGTGTGTGTTAAGTTTTCTCTTTGACACTTTGTTCTACTTATTCTATTTTGTTGCTGTTGTCTTTCTTCCCTTGAAGAAAAAAAATTAGGTCCAGAGAAAGTGAAAGATGTAAGAAAAGTAAAAGGGTAATAGTAATAATAATAGTAATCATTAGAAGAGGTACCATACAAGGCCTTGGAAAGAGAATATTTAAATCATGTAAGCAGTGTAAAAGTAATAGGAATAAAATAGTGGGGTACCAACAATGAAATGGAGAACCAAATAGAGAGAAATATGTAGAATGAATTAAAAGGCCAGAATGATGAGGAGATGGTGAAAGTCAAAAGAAAGTAAAAAAAATTAAAAGTTAATCACAGAAAAAAAAAAAAAAACAGGATAGATGAGATAGAAATACGTGCCAGAAAAATTGAGGACTATACAAAGAGAGGTGGAATGTAAGAACAACAAGAGGAAGCAGAAGATAGAATGATGAAAGAAGGAAAAGAGATAACATTGGTTGACAAAATAGGTACACACAGAAAAGGGGAAATCAAGGAAGAGGAAACATAGCAACCAAGTATCAAACCAGCAGCACCTCGAGGAATTTATCTCTTCTTCCAGCTCCCTCCAGATTAATGCCGTGAAGCCTACTACTTTGTGAGTTCCCAAAACAGCTCACTCAGGCAGGATCTTGTCCCCACTCAGCCGTTTATTGTGAGAGACATGTGCCTATGTGCCTATGAAAGAAAAAAAAGTAGGCTTAGGGAAAAGGAAAGAGATAGGAAGGCAAAAAGAATAATAGTAATGGTAATAGTAAAAGGGAGGAAAGAAACCATGCAAGACTTAGGAAATTGAAAAATTAACATGAGTAAGAAGCACAGTGGAATAAGATTAGGAAAGTCAAATAGTTAAAATGAAACAAGAAACAGAATGAAATTTGAGATAAAAGGAAGATAAAGGAAGTTTTTCTGACATCAGAGAAAAAAGTAAATATGAATCATTGAATTATAGGTTTTATTTTTAAAAATGTGAAAGAAGAATGACTATTCCTTGTACTAAGACCATAAAGGGATTTTTTTCATAGGCCTAAATAGAGCAGTCATTGAATTAATAGTGAAAAACCCTTTAGAACTATATTACTGAACATAGCAAAAGATGTAAGTGACTTTCTTAATGTCATTGGCATGGTACAAGTCAATATAAAATGTAACTTCTACCTAAAGAAAGACTATTGATACATAAAGTCTTTCATATATATGATATGACCTAATTCTAGGACTTATTTGAGAGTATTGAAGTCTATGTTTCTATAAATAAACATTACCATTAAAGATAGCCTCAAATTCTTTTCTGCTTCTTGCAGAAAGAAATGGAGACTAATTCCCCTCTCCTTATATCAGGGTTAGCCTTAGTGAATTGTTTGAACATTGCAATGCAGTTAAAGTGATATTCTTGATCTTCCAAGCAACTTCCAGTTAAGAACACTCTTGGAGCCTTGATTCACAACCCTAAAATAGCCATGCTAAAGAGGCCATATGTGGGTGCTATCATCCATAGTACCATCTAAGCAGTCTTCCAACCAGCTCTCCCGCACAAGTGTGGAGCTATCTTCAACATAAAAGAGAGGTAAAGGAAAGCCAAGATCTTCCTAAATAAAACTTGGTAATATGTTCTTTTAAAAGTTTCACTGTGACCCCCTTGCAGAGTTTTTCTTTGGTCAGTATAGTTTCTACCTGTGTTAAAGTAGTGTTTCCACACAGTTAATTAGCTGGCCTGTTTTGTTATAGAGGGTCATAAGCTATTGATGCATGTATAGAAAAGAGTATGACATTTAGACATTTACACTAAGTTTCTTGTGTCCCTTCTTTCTCACATTAATTGTTTAGCAGAGGCAAAGGTCTATTTAAGCTACTCCTATATAATGATAACAAAATGAAAAAAAAAGTGTTTCAATTCCAATTTTAAAAAAATCTCATTAAAAAAATAACTACTACAATCTTCCATATATTCTTCATTAAAATTGTCAGCTGTTTCTTTTTATAAGCACACAAATTTTATCATGTCTCACTTATTCTTGGAATGAATTAAGGCTTTTTAGCCCATAATCTTTAATGCAACATCTAAATTCCTAAATAACTCATGTTTATTCCTGCTTCTTCTCTGGAATTATTTCTTTCCATAACTTTTCACCCACCTGGTACCCATTTTTCCTTTGCTCATCCTCTTCTCTTATGGTCCCATTGCCCAGGCAGTTTTTATCATCCAGCCTAAAAAGAGGAAGAGTGTACTTCTGTACTGGTCCTTCCTATCTGATAGTTGTCATCTTCTTCTATTGCAGTGTCACTGTGGTCTACATTATGGCCAAATTTCTCAGAAAGGAGGAAAATCCCTGACTCTGTTATATACTATGGTGACACCTACTTCAACATTTGCATCTACATCTTGATGAACAAGATTATGTTATCTGAAGAGGTTATTTTGGAGAGAAACAATGGCCAGAGAGTGAATTAAACTTAAGCCAAGAGACAAGCTTTTGTCCTCTTCAGTTTGCACAGCATTAAATTTGTGATATTTCATGTATGGGTGACTTCCAAAAACAGCACTAATGCAAGGGGTCAATAGTATGAATTACTTAAAAAATAGACCAACTAAAAGAAACTGCCAATGTTTAAAAAAATATTATTGCAGTAAACTTTTAAATAGGTATATGATGGTTTGAAATTTTCTTTATCATTCTTCCAAAAAAAAAACAAAAAACAAAAACAAAATAAAAAACTAAAGCCTGAAGTCTAATTAAGGAGAAGCCAAAAATAATGGCGGTGTATTGACCCACTTACCTCCAAATGGACAGAAATTCTGATCCTAAGGTTCTTAAAATATCTTAAATAATCACAAAATTCTTAGGGCTCATAATTAATAGTTATTTCTTCTTTTTGCTACAGAGTAAAACTTAAAAAGAAAAACAATTATGTTCATATAAGTGACAGATTGATTCAAAACAAAATTCTAATGTATCCTCTTTTCCAACATGATGGAAAAAGTCTACATTTTCCATTCTACATGGAGTACAAACAAATTCTGCTGGATGAATATAAACACTTTGTTTCATCATATGAAAATACATGTTAATTAACTTTACTTTATTCTTTGCCGCAGATTCTAACTTTTTCTCCCTCTGAGAATGGAGATGCAGTTAAGTAATAGTGCATAGGGGTTTTGCTAGTGCTTGTTTTACGACAGTGTGTCAAGGGTGATATTTTATATATATAAGAATGAAGTATGCCTCACATGGACATTTTCAAATGCATTAGTATTTGTGAAATTAGTAATAATCAATGATATTGGATGACTTTAAGAACAGACATTCCTGCTAGTGATCCATGGACATTTCTTTTTATGTGTCCTAATTTCAGCCCAAAAGGTAATTTCATACCTTCACTGCAGAAGGTATGAAAGAAACAACAAAAAGTAAGAAGCATTACCTTAACTGAGAACATTGATATTTAATATCTTCCTTCGTGTAACATTAGATCTCATCTATTACATGGAACCTAACTTGACTAACTAGAGAGGTGACAAAATTCTTCTATATTCCCTGCATCCTCAATCCCTAGCTCTTTAAAACACACTTAATTGTCTCATAATACACACCACTAGATACTCATTACCATGTTTTTTTATTTTTATTATTATGGGTAAAAATCAAAATTCACACAATACATACAAACATTTGCAAAATGATATATAAATATATATGCATATATGTGTATTTGCTTACAAAAATGTTGTTTATATATATATACATATATTTTAAGAGGTGCTTAGATTACCCAAAATATTACTCGGAACCCACTGGGATTCCCATGTTGCCCACCTCCCACACCTCCCATCACATCCCACACAAACATCTCCCACAGTGTGGCCAATGAACTTACACATCCTGGAGACTTGCCACCAACTATAGACCACAGTTCACACTGTAGACCACACTCTCTCCCACTCAGTTCTGAGTGGTGTGAGCTGATTTAAAATGGCCTACATCCGTTGCCACAACAGTACTCAGGGCAACCTCCAACTCCCAAAGAAGCCACTGTATTTCAACTGCTCGTCCCCTCCCTACCCTAAAAGTGTCAAGTGGCCACTGGCTCCACCTCATTGTTATAATTTCTTGCATTGCTAGAATTACCATGTGTGAACAAGAGAATACCATCAAGTCCACTCTAGTCCATATTTCTTCCCCCAATCCTGAGGGGACTGGGATGGTGATGTCCACTCCAACTCCAAGTGAGAGAGGGCTTATATCCCATGGATATGGTGGGTGGGATGATCCTGCCTGCAGATGCAGGCCCTCTCCATTCCCTGGGATGGCCATTTCCCATCGTTGTCTCCTCACCAGGTGACTTGGATGAGTCCATTGAGCTGCAGGGTAAGAGTTGCAGCTCCACCTAGATTTCATGCACACCTGGCACATAGGTAGGCAGGAGGCTCCAGTCTCTGGAAGTATACCTAAAAACTCCAGCATCGCATATAGGTTTGAATAGAAGGGACTGGTGAACCATGTGCAGGGAGGACTTATTTGAGTCTAATT